>WEKX01012632.1:2983-88017 GCA_013390025.1 Pitta sordida
GACCTGGCATGCATGGATATTCAATTAGGCAGCATAAACACTCAAATCAACCCGCACAGCTGGCGCAGTGGTCCTGCCGCTTCCTCCCTGTCCCGAGACAGCAGTGGTGGTGACCATGGCAGGGTCGCTCACCCCCAGGCAGTGGTGGTGGCGGCGGGGCCGCTTCCCCCCCAGCGGCCGAGGCGGGGCCACTCCCCCGGAGCCGCCGCTGTGCAGTTATGAAAGATTTACACATTCTCAGGTGTCCGAGACTTTCTTGAGTGACTCTCCAAGACATACTCATTTCCGCCAAGTATGCAGAGACCAGGTCTACCCACCCCAAGAGACACCAGGCAGCAGCACGGGCAGCTCCCCGCACCTGTGTCCCTGGCTGAGCCAAAAAGGGGTTTTTTCCCAGCGTGGGGGGGTTGCGGGTGCTGAGAAGGGCCAACACAAACACTGANGCAGCTCAACATCCCTCTTAAACTGGGGAGCCCAGAACTGCACACAGTACTCAAGATGAGTAGTAAGCTACTTGCTACAGAAGATAAGCTAAAAGCTACCATGTGGATTTGTACTCCAGTAAAACAAATTACAGGTACAGTCAGCCCTCTTGCACTTCGTGCCCCCCGTATTGCAGCTTCAGATCTTAGCAGCATGATTTTTTAGTGATTANTGACTGTATCACAGAAATGAAATACCAAGCTCAAATCAGTAAAGAATAGTATTATTTTCTTTTGTTCAACTATTTTGCATAGCTTTACTGAAATTCCTCAAGTGAAACTTTGAACACATATCAACACCGCACTAAGAGAATCCAGACTGTTATACTACAGAGCTAGTAAAGCAGAGCACCTGTATTAACATGATGAATCTTATTAGAAAGGAACAGAATGTTCTGGAACCAATGTCCACAGTCATGACAACATAACGCATATCTGTTAAATGAATCCTGAAGGGGCAGCCCAAGAAGGGAAGAATAACAAGACCTCCAGTTAATCACATCAGTAGATAAAGCAAAGACTGGTACACCTTCGTATCAAGCCAACCATTACCTTGGTTGTATCCTCATCTTCTAGAGGTTCCTCCAGAATCTCCAACAGATTTTATCCCTCCGTATTAGATACGTACCTGTCTATGGTGTATGCACCTGCATCTTCAGGGCATATTCCTACAATGTTTCTTGAGAAAAAAAAGTGCATGAAAAGTGCTAGACAGTTCAGCAAAAGGTGAAAAAGCCTATTATTCCAATGGTTCTTACACTTATTCTCCTGCATTCAATTTTAAAAGCACAGAAATGAAGGCTATATATTCATGCTTACTGCCAAAATTCTCATATATACCAGAGCAATTGAAATGGATATGAACCTGTTTCAATTCACAATGAAAAAGAATTAGCATACATGTTATTAACTTATTAACAGTTATTAACTTCCACGGAGTGAGAGCAAAAAAATAGATAATTTCATACATGACTGTGCTGTTTCAGAACCAAGCATATAAATGTACTATCAATGATAAAGGTTATCAGCATATAGGAAGGAACTAAGTTAACTTCCCAAATCTGACTTCTGACATTTTGATTTGTTGAGGTTTTTTAAATAATTTTTTTTTCATACACACTTGATGGAAAACAAGCAATATATGTAACTCAACAATATATAAAAGTAACAGAAATAAAAGCAGACTCAAAAAATCATATTGAATTTAGCATAACAGATTAAATGTTTAACGTGTTTTACGTCTGCAATTATGATTCATATGACTGTACTGTCTAGAGATCTTACTGAATGCCAAGAATCCTACTAGGACAAGAGGGTTAGAAACACAAAAATAATAAAAATCATAAATTCTACAGTCTAAACACTGGGAAAAATGAATGAGCAATACACCAATACATTCAGAAACAAACATGAGCTAAAATGGATCAGTGTAATAAGGAGTAGTCATAACTCATCAGCAGCCCTAAAGAAATACATATTGAGCAGGTAGATACATTGTAACTATAATTTTCTAATGTTATAAAACCATTTTTTTTCTCTGTTCTATATAAACAAAAGAAACAATTAAGGAAACAAATCCATCAATCCTAAAACTATAATGTGCAAGTTAATTAGTGCTAACTTCTGTATAATCTCTACTGACGTATAGGTTTGAAAAATGGTCAAGCCAGCCCAACAAGATTTTTCTATCTTTGCTAAATAATTGAAGCAACATAAGCAACAATCATTTAAGGAAATGCTAATGCACAACAAACTCTGAGGCAAGATGAAATACTGTCAGTTTAATCCCACAAGTCTGAATTCACTGTGTAGAATTATTTTATTCTCAAGTGAAAACAAAATTTTATAGATGTTACACACTCACCACAGATTTAGAATTATAAACACATCACAATTCATCCTCCAGCAATAAGCTGAAGCAGTGAAGAAAACGACTCCCACTAACTAGTTAGTTGCTTTCCAGCATCTTGGTTGGACATAACATATGCCCAATTCCTTCTCATTCACAAAGAAGTAAGACGTCCTGTTTTTTGGTCTCATTCCATTCTTCCATGTTGCTACACTTTGGAAAAGTATCAGCAAACTTTGGCTTCTCTAGGAGATGGATCTTTTGTAGACAGCCGAACTGGACAGGAATCTTCATATTCAGTGGCTTGCCACAGATGAGCTCTAATACCCTTGTAGCTCTGTTTGCAGTGCAGTAATTAATTGAGAATTGCATAGCTGATTACACAAAAAAAACCAACAAATCCAAACTTGCCAGAGAGCAGGAACGCTAAAGTAAAATAAAGGATTATAAGGCTGAAAAGAAGAAAACCATGTGTATGTTCCCATAAAAAGACTGCACTGACATTGTGTCTCTTGCAAAGTAAGCTGCAAGCATTATTCTATAGTGAGCACTAGCCAAAAATGAGTAAGGAATGCTAGGAGAATAAATCTTTCATCTGGACAAGATACTTGTCATAGTACAAGCTGTAAACCTGACTACATAAGGAATTTCTATGCCTAGTAAACCTCCTAAACAATTATCAGCCACATCACATTACTCTGTTTCCTCTCTGAATACTTGATTATACTAATCAAGGAAAATGTATTTTGTAAAAAAAAAAAAAACAATAGCCTGCCAAAAATACATGTTATTATGAAAAACTAAATACAAACACTTGCTCTCCCTTGGATGCCAGGTCAAGTAATGACCATTAGGCAAGGAAATGAAAATGTGAAGCAGAAAGAGTGGAAGATGGTTCCTACAACCATGGTCAATCAGGATCTGATGCAAGTAGGCAGTAAGGCTAATTGAAGAGCAAAACAATTCCATAGCCTTCAGGAAACGTTGATCTAGCTGATTCTATTACAATGGTGCAACTGAAGGATATCTTTAAGACACTTAGTGTAAATGAGGTGGGCTCTGTTATATTTCTTGAAGAAAATACAGGACAGTTGGCACTTTATCTCATCATACTCCAGAAAATCCTTCAGACACATACCAAAATGAAAACAAAATCTTGAGTCCGTATGAAGTGGAAAAATCATGTAAAATTGAAAGTAAAACCAGTACACATATGTTCCAGCAGTTATAAAACACATCTAGTCCAGTGGAGACAGCTCCTTCCCTCAATAGCATCTCCTAAAGAGTCAGCCTAAGCCTAAGAGCGTGAAGTTAATGCTGGGCAATGATAAAGAATTTTTTGTGCAAACAATTGGCATGCCTTTGCATTAATCTAAACTTGCTTGAATTATAATAGCAATAGGATTCTGCTGACAAATTGAGTGAAAGGAAACAAGCATAAAAAATAAAAGAATTCCACTGAACAGCAAACATCACTGGCATTGTTTGTACCTGGTGCCAAAAGGGGTCAAAACCAGCAAATCCATCAGTGGATGTGATACTTTAGTAATGCAGAAAGACTTCTGTCGTATGTACTTAGATTCTGAAATAATCTTGTACACACCGAATGCAACCAGTGCTGCAGGCAAACGGACTACCAATTTTTTTTTCAGACCAGGGGATTTTATACTATCCTGTTATTTGTATCATGCAGTGTCATATTTCATGCTTTTTAGACATGAACATGATACTACCACGAAGTCTAACACAACCTGTTTACAGTTGGTATTTATACATTACTTTCTTTGCTCCAGATAAGCTTGCAAGTACATATAGAGGACCTTGACAAAAGTCTGTAGACTACAATAACAAATCTGCTGGCACCTTAGGGGACTAGAATTTTTAATTAAATTTTAGTTCAATACAGTAAGAAAGCCAAACAGCCTTTTGTGCCCTTTGACAACCTGCTCCCAAGACAGCAAAATAGGAATGAAACTCTAATATACATGAAACAACCAATGATCGGAATACAGCATGATGTTTATACATGACTGGGGACTGGTACTGGACAAAATCAAAAGCAGGGTTGCAAATTCTTTCTGGCAAAGAGCAGAATGATTTTGTTGGCAGAGGTCCTTAACGCAGCACTGAAATATTTATTTGTGTCTTATTAGATTCTCTCCATCCCATCTCCCAAACTAAGCAAACTATTTTTACCTGGGTTCCTCAGACACATTAGATATTACATGGTGAAGAAATGAATAACTTGGAAAAACCAAGCTCAATTCACTGTTTCGAAAAAGTTCCAAACGGCAGGTGCTACTCCACGGGTATTAAGAAAAATCTCCCTCCCCTTATCAAGAATTTGTCATGAAAATGTTCTACTTACTATCTCAGGAGACAAGACTCTTATTTTATAATTGTATACCAAAGAAACATAAAACCCATTATGGAGAAAACTTGTACATTGTGAATAGCTCTCAGTAAGAAAGGTATCATCATTTCTCCTTTCTGAAAAATTGGTAAAGGAGAGAAATCTTTCTGGTTTCTTTAAAATTCAATGTTTTCCTTAAAGTTTCCTTAAAATTCAGTGATAGAAGGGATAAAGACTTATCTGAAAGTAAACATTTCAAAATATTTAAATTTTTTGAAATAAAACATCATCCTTCATGAACAGATCCATAATACTTGGCAGTTCACATGGACAGGATGTTGGAATAGATGGCTCATAAATCCCACGCATTTGGCCATAGGCTGAACAGAAAAATAAGGACAAAACTCAGGCTGGTGGTAGCAGCAAACTGCAGATGATGACCCCAGTCTCCATGTGCACCAATGTCACAGCAGAATAGTTAACTGAACTACTCAGAATAATTTTCTTGGCCAGTAAACAGCACGTAGACTGTTCAGTCTGAGAGACTACGTTTACCTGGCAAGTAAGTTTTTATAGAGAATGTGACAGCAATAATGTAAAATAGCAAAGAATGAAAGAGTGCTGTTCATATGGTTTTTATGTACACATGCACACGCACACATATGCACAAATGATTCTTAAAGAGGAAAGTTTAATGAACCAGTAGCTAAGAATGCATGAAGGCTGTTCATTTTATGGATGTTGGAGAAGGTGGTTTGGTTGAGGCAAAAATTACATGACTAGATTGTTGCACAGCCACACTAGAAACAGATGCAACATGAAGTATACTTGCCTGTTTGCAAGCATTCTGGCTAGTACGTTAATGAGTTCACAACCTTAAAAAGATTCAGCTTTCTTTCAGGTATTAAAAACAAAATTTTTATTTTCTATTTTCCTTTTCTATGAGCAACAATAAAAATCTGAGGGTCTCTCTTCCATTTACTCATGGATCTTTAAATGTTACCTGGACTCCATTGTAACTGAGAATAAATTCTTCAATATTCATTTTGTTTAAAATAAAACAAATTCAGGTTTAATATACCACTGTCCCAGGATTCCAAGACATATTTAACGGGTAGTCTTAACTTAAACAAATCTCTAGAAACAGATGCATCTAGCAAGCAGTGTATTGCTAGGTTTCTTCTTCTGAGTAGTACTAGAGGATCACACGATCCAGGGGAATAAGATCATACCATCTACATTAGCACATTCCTGAATTATTAACAGTAATTCTATGATTTTGTATCATTTCATGACAATTTTCTCAAAGATGATGACCTAATTATTCATTAGGTACTTAGAATATGTAAGGAGGCATGTGTACCTTGCCAATCCTTTGTCAGAAATAGTTTGTTGAGGAATTACTAGATTGCACAGGTACGTCTTCTATAACATCAGTGGTTTCAGTTCTCTCATTACCATATCAGAAGATCTGCTTTTGCCTTTGGGCTCATCTTCAATATTCTGTTATATATCTTCTTTAGTGTTATTTTCAATTGAGTTTCCTGACTATGGAGGACTTTCCATATGTTATTTATTAATACTATTTCTGAATCATACTCTCTGACATGATGCAGAAATTATGAGCTCTGAAGCTATAATTAATAACCTAAAAAACAAAACATTTTTAGAATTGATAAACATCAGATAAAGTAGTATTTGTGGAGAAACAATTAAATTCGTTGAGGAAGAAATGTGCATGAGTTTGGATTATTTTTTTTAAGTTGAAAAGGAAACTAGCAATAGCTTTACATGTACAATTCAAAATAAAGTGGTGGTGGGGGGAAAGTCATAATTTAGCCTACATTTATACCTCTAAAATACCTCATTTGCCCAAGTTAGTGGAAAATTTATCAGAATCATTTAAGACGGGTTAACAAGCGGCTTCCTTAGTAGTTCAACAATACAAAAACTTCAGTTAACTGCAGGCATATTGCATGGCAAAACTTCATGTTTCGCCTTTGTTGGCACTCATATGTCATTATCCTTCTATCACTCTTTAAATTTCATTTGGTATCTATACTCATTTTTACTGGTATGCCTGTTTAATACTTCAGTCAATGTATCTTTTCTCCCCCAGAAATTTTACATCTTGATTTTGTTATTCTCTTTCAAGACACAAAATAGTTTCTCAGTTGAGGAATACATTCCTAAAATGGATTCACAGGATTAATCCTGCACGTAATGTTAGAGCGTACTACTTTGTAATTCCTCCACACACTGATCCAGTTCCATCTCACCATTATTTCAACGGGAAGCCTGCTGCTGAACTTCACACTGCCAGAGATTTCCTTTTACTTTTCAGCCTAAAATTTATTCACGGTCAAGTGCATCCATTCATTGTGTTAACACTGTCCTTGGTCTATTCATAAATAAAATTAAATATACTTTTGTTTTGCTAAGGTCAATTAGCCATGCTATTTAAATCTTTACTCATATGGCATTTTCTCAGCCTCTGAACAGTAAACATTTCCTGCACTTCCAGTAATCCAGACTGGATTGCACTAGAACCTATAAAATGGTATTAATATACTTCTTATTTGGAAACAATCTCTCATTATCTTGCATATTATATATATATATATACGTATAACCCCCAAATCTATTTTTTTGTAAAATTGTTTTGTAAATTATCTCTTTTCTCAATAGAGAGCCAACTAGCAAAAGACTTGAAAACACTAAGAATTACTAACAACCTTATGACATGCACAAAAATTCATCCTTGTATATTTTCTTTGAACCCACTACTTTGAGTAAATTGTTAAGATTTTTTTAAAGCAGTTCAGACTAACAGTTTCTATAAATGGGATAATCTGAAGTATTTTACTTAAAAATAATTACACTCAATGCCAAAAGGATAAGTGGCCAACTATAATACCCTAAACCCCTTATTATTTTCAGAAGAGAAACACAGAAGGTAACAAAATAGTGCTAAAGAGTAAATGTAAGAAAATAGCCACTGAAGTCATCCTGCTGTTACCTTCTGTCAACAAACCTGAGCAGCACTGTGCCACTACACAATTGTTGTACACAAGTGTTTCAAAATTCAGTGAAACCATGGCTACTTTTTTCCTTTTTTTTTTGTGGGTTTGTGGGTTGTCCAGAAACAGTATTATCAAAGAATCTGTTCATGGCATTGTTTACAAAAGTTCCTAACAAACAGTGACCATTTAATTGTTGAATTTATCCTTTATTTTATTAATGATGAGAAGTAATCAATGGAATGCAAAAAAAATCCTTGTAAAGAAATCTACTTTGAAATTTGGATCATTTTGAAGCAAATTCAGTGGTCAAGGTAACATCAGATGAAAGTTGACTCTTGCCCATTGTGAAATAGGCATGGCTCTTCTAAAAAGGTCACAAACTTTTAAAATATAGGCACCATGTTTTAAATTTTGCACATACAAAATATGTTCATGTCACTCAAATTACACAATGTGGCAGTGTTGTAAGTCTGAACATTATTGTCACTTAATAGTGGAGAAAAGAGCCCAAAGCTCACGTAAGACTAATGACTGGGATAAATCCTGAAAAGAGACAAAAAATATAAAACAACAGTTTTCCTGTTGCAGGTGGGGTTTTATGTACATGTGTGAGAGTGCATATAACAAAAATGTTTAAGAGTAAGTTCAGATAATAGCCCATCCATTTGTTCTCAGCTTCTTATCCAGTTTCATTGCAAAGGCCTTGATTTTAACTGCATGTTAAAATGCAAATTCAAATCCCATAAAAAACGTTAGTTAATGTGTTGTTGACTGGTTCAAACCAATCAAAATTGAGAATTACTGCTGAATGTCTTCCTTTTAATCTACTTGTCAGCCTCTGGGTATGTAGGATACTTGACTGTCTCAATTTTCTCCTTAACTTTATAGGATGGGTACAGGCCTGTTCTTCCTAATTTCCTATTGATGCCTTTTGAATAACCATCCCAGTGGTTTCCAGCTACACCAATTATATCTCCAGGTTCCATAGGAATTTCATCAGCAGTTCGTGGATGATGAGCATAAATTGCAATCTGGTTGTGAGCATTCTGTCCCCCAAAGTAGTAGATATCATCCAAAGAATGGAAATATGCTGAAGCATCCGGATGTAATGTCTGCATAATTTCATAGGCAACCCGGCAAACCTTAGAAATAAAAATAGAGAAGAAGTCATTATTACTGTGTGTGCCTGCAATATACCACAGAAGTCAGCAAACAATGTATAGAGTTTGCCAACAGGATCAAGTTTTGCAATGTCCAAGTTAAAATAACCAATCAACAAAAAGAAAAAAACATAACCCTCCCCTCCAAACCAAAATAAACCAACCAACAAAGCAACCAAAACCCCCCACTAAAATACCAACAACACCAAAAAAAACCCCCAAACCCCCCAAAAATCCCCAAACCAAATCCCACAAAACCTGCATATTTACTAATAAGAAATACGAAATTTTGCAGGATTTTAACTAGTCGTCTGGTGATCAGATGTGGTAAACAAGCTGATAAATAAATGCAACAGTCTACTCTTCAGTAAAAATTGAAAGCATGCATATGAGCACTAGCAATTCTGCTTTTTAAAATTAATGATCTCTAGCCAAACAAATGTAAAAGCAAATTCACTTCCTTTTTCTACTACTACTACAAACTGTACTTACTTCCTTTAAACCTTTAGAAATTACATTTTCAAAATTTATCCTGTAATAATGAGGCTTTACATTTACTTTTCTCAAGGTAGTACACAATTTCTGAAAAGTTGTCAGATAAAAAGGTCACCATCATATTAAATAAAGTCTTTTCAACAACCAGCTAGAAAGCTCTTCTGTGTTGGGTGTCAGATTTGGCCATGACTTCTGATCTCTATTCCTGCATTGTTCTCTGATTTTGTATATTTGATAACAGTTGATAAACTGATAATGATGCAGATTTATTCTATATGAAGAAGTATTTGAGCTTGTTCATCATTTTCAGTCTACATTAATTTAGTAAAGCTTGATTTTGCTTTTCTTTTCTTTGAAGATAAAGTTATATTCACTGTGATCAGTCAGACTAGACATATTTCCACTTCCTTAGCTTCTTTGGAAAGACATTTGCTTTAAAAATGTAATATATCTCCTTTTATCGCTCTTCATCTGAACTTTAAAATAACTTTTCAGAAGTAGCCTTCAGAAGATCAGGCTGAAGTTAATTATTTTGAAGTACCTATTACCATAATATAGAAACAAATTTGATTATCCATCTATAAAAAGTTATTTATTTCACAGCTTACATGACTGGCTTTGATATTTACTCTCCACGTTTATGCATCCCAGGAAGAGGATACAAACATACACACTACTGAAGATTTTAAATCTCTTCAGCAGAATTGCTTTTTAGCAAGTGCATCCTGCATATCTGACATAAAACATTCAATATCTGCTTTCAAGAACTGTTTCTTTTGTAGCACCAAACCTGGTTAACTAAATTGTAACCTGCTAAGGCCAGCAGGCAAAAGATTCACATCCAGAAATACTATAGCTAAGAACAGCCTCCCATTTGTAATTCATAGATCTACTTGTTTTGCAGTCTGTACACTTGCACGTACAATGCAAAACACAAACACTAACAAATTCTGGGAGGAAATGAAATTTTGTTTTAATGTGTAATCCTAATTCTGCTACTGTGTTATTATTTGTGTAATTATCACGTGACTTTCCTGCACATCTCAATTAATGCAGTGCTGCTGAAATACAGTGCCAAGATCAGTTGTTTCCCTTGACTCCCCATCACTTGATGGGACTGATTTCTTATATTTTGGGGAAAAATCTCTTCTCTATTAACTGAGCATCAAACTCAATTAATAGAGGGGAATTTCTGATTCTATTCTAGTGTTATTTTTCACTTACTACCCCTCTAATGAGGTTTTGACTCTTTATGGAAAGGAAAGAAAATGGAAAAAAATCATACAACCAACTAAAAAGAAAGTCTAAAATCACACTGGAAATATTGGAGACCTTATTTTCTCTCATATATATTGGAGGAAAGATGATCAGTGACAGCTTGATTTCGCTTACTTCTAATGTCAAAATAATTATCAGAGAGTTTATTTCATTGATGAAAGGACAGGGAAAACAATTCAAATGTTAGGGATCAGAGAACCAAATTTTAAACATATAAAAGAGAATACTTCATAAATAGTGGGAAAACTTGCAACAGACTTTAGAAAAGCCCAATATATGAAGATTCTGTAGAAATCCACACTGTTTCATGCCCAGAAAAACTGGTGTTAAAATTATTTTTAAGGAGTTTGAATTATTAAAGCACAAGAAATTGCCCAGAATAACTTAACTCGTTGGACCAAATTCATAGTCCACCTACTGAGAGTGACAGTCTAACATGGGACTTCCTATCCTTTAGGTCAAATTTTCTGAAACTCTGGAAAACCAAATATGTTATCTAGTAAACAGGTCTATTGCCAAATGCATGCAAATGCAGAATGAGACTTGAGCTTAGTGACATGGTCTAGCTGGGGGGTGTAGGGCTGGATGGTCCTGTGCATCCCTTCTGGATCGGAGTGGCCTGTGAGGGAACTAGGTTTATGTTCACCACTCTGGGGTGTGCATTCGGTCTCTGTATGGGCATTAGATAGTGAGTTGGACTAGATGGTCCTTAGGTCCCTTCCAACTCTTAGTATTCTGTGATTCTATGTGATTCTGAGCTCAAAGATACCATGTACCACAAAGGTACCCTCAAAGAGGGTTGTAACAGATGACATCTAGAGGTCCTAATCAAACTATATTGCCGTACCTGTGTTGATGTATTTTAACATATATTTTTCTTTCAAAATGACACCAACACATAAAATTAAATTACAACATATTCTGTCCAAGCCATTTGTAACTATGTATATTTAAACTATGTTTATACCCAGGGTTTTATTTAAAACAAACATTTATCACTTTTAATACATCTATCTGAACATAGTAATGGCAGAAAAAGTTACAATTTTTTCATTGGTTTTTTATCCAAGACAATATAATTCTTCTGTCAGTATAAGAACTGTTTCTACACCAATGCATGTGTGGCATTTAAGACAGAGCCCTAGGTCTCAGATCTTTCACTGGGATATGCAGTCAGTGGATACACATTACTATTAAAGTGGATGGCACCTTACAAGCTTTTTTTAGTGAGGATTTTTACTTTAGGGTTTACTCATGTCTTAGTCTGAAATAGCCTATATTAATAACCTTCTAAATATTCTATAAAATGTCATTCTCTTTACAGCATGTGGCAAAGAGTACATAAAGTGTATCTACAAGGATGATTGAGGTACGAGAAGCTGTTCTACACTCTTACAGTTTTGATGTCCTCTTGTTAAGGCAATGTTACTAAGAATTCTGCCTGTCAACGTCAATACGATGTATTATGGTCATACATATTACCATATATATTGACCATTAATATGCTTGTTACCTATTTGTCACTACAGTGCAGTGGGCAGTGTACATTTGAGGCAGTGGGAAATATTTATTTTTTAAGTGAATTTGAAGATCTGAGTTTTGTGTCCACTTCCATCTAAAAGCAGTCATGTATGATTGTGTCACCTAAGAGAATTTATGACAACAGCACATAAAAAATATTCAATCTGATTTCAATCATGTCTTGCCATTTATGAATTAGGTGGATTAGCACATAATTTGCAAAATAATGTTTTGTGACTTTATTCTGTGCTTTTAATCTTAAAAAAGCTTTTTAGAACAGTTTTCCATGATACAGTCGGGTCTCCTATATCACACACCCATAGTCTTAATCGGGTGCCGCAAAACCCTACATCCACATTGAATGGCAGCTCATTAAGATGCAGATTTGCCCTGCACTCTCACGTAGCCCCAGCACTGTTTCAGCACTGTGTTGCTGTGTATCGGTGTTTGTGTCGGCCCCTCCCAGCGCTCGCAGCCACCCCACACTGGGAAAAAACCCTTTTCAGCTCGGCCAGGGACACAGTTTCACAACTGCACAGCAGCAGGTTGCACATGCACCGTTGCGAACAGGGGCCTCCTTCATCGCTAAAAAATCACGCTGCTAAGATCTGAAGCTGCAATATGGTGGGCATGAAGTGCAAGAGGGCCGACTGTATATGAAATTAATGCATAATAAAATGCAATAAAGAACAAAATACCAACAATGACAATTATATGATTCAGTTTCCTATTTGACTCCAACTTTTTTCATCACATCACACAAGAAAAGCAGCTTGTAGTATATACATGTGCAAAAGAAGTCTCTAGAGATTACAAGGGTCAGAATTCACATCTATTATGCTGCCACTGGATTGCTAGAAATGGAATAGACTGAAGAGAAACTAAATGTCAGTGTTCTTCATTCTTTTCATTCCCACCGTCAACTAAGGCAACGGCAGATACGGATGGACACAAGCTATATGTTAACTTTATGCATTTATATTAATGTGTTAAACATATTTACCATTATTTTTACCTATTCTAAATTCCCTAACAAGCTCCACAGAAATGGATGGATACAAGACACACATTATTCAAAACAAGAAACTCTTAAACTAGTTTAATAATTTTCCTTGATTATTTCCAATGTCCTAATTAAGCAAGTAACTAATTAAAGAGCAGTAACCTAAGCTTAAAGTCCTCTAAATGTTCACATAGGATACAAAGCCTTTAACTCTTCCCTGAAATTTTCATGAGACTACTGAAAATAAGATAGCAGGAGCATGAAGACAATTAAGATTTAGAACTGGTACATAGAATGTACATTGTATTTGCATTGCAGTTTACCTGGGATGAAAAGGTACAGACCAGGAAGTCTGCCTGAGACAAAAAGTGAATATCCAGAATAACACCTCTTAGGGAGTTTTCAGTGTACCGGTTATGAAGTCCTGCTGACCAGGATATGGAGTTATCACTGATAAATTCATAATTTGGATACCTGAAAATACAATACAGTGTTAACAGTAAAGTCTTTTTTAATTTATATTTTTAAGAAGCATTATCTCTGCTGCAAGATAAGGTGGTTACTTGAAGTAAGTCTCTACTTTACAGGAAATTAATTACAATTTTTCTGAACCCTCTGGAATGTTACTGTTTCCTCCAAGCATGTCCTCTCTTTATCTAGAAACAAAATTAAATAAAAAGATACTCTAAGTCTGTCTCATATATAACACTACAGAAGACGTGAAAAAATATCAAGAAATACGTCACATTCAGCTAATGATGCTGATTTTACATTAAATATATTCAGATATCTTAGGTTTCTCTACTACTAAATAAGGGATTCCAACTTCACTAAATCACATTTATTACCATACTGCCTATTAGATACTGTCTATCAGATACAGATTGTAACACCTATAAAAAGGACATGTTAAATAAATGTAACAAAGTAACAAAGAATGAAGAAGTCATTTAGTTCTTAAACCCACATGAAGAACAAATTTTGTAATTTACTGCTCAGAAGGAAATAAATGTAAAATTTTATGTCCATATACTTTCCTTATCAAAAACAATAGAATTACTTTAAATCAATATATTTTCTTTGAAACATAAAATCTTAGTTTACTTTTTTTTAAATAAAAGATTCTTCAGGTAACAAGAACTTAAAAAACTTTAAATAATCCTTTTAAATAATGATGAAAAATAATGGTCTTTCTCAAAATATTTATACTCCTGAACTGAGGAACTGAAATCTGAAAGAAACTGTGAAAAGGAGCATGAATTAATTAAATTTTCAGTCAGTCTCTCATCACAGATAATTTTTAGAGATGTACCAAAGGTGGTAATTACATTGCTATTACACAATAGTTATATTTCAATCATGAAGTGCAACTCACATGACTAACCAGCCAACTACAAAATTTCAACTACAGGGTTAGTAATTAAAACCCTCCCCACATATATAAAACAGGGTTTTTTTTTTAATTTATAACTGCATAGCAAACATAAATCAATACATTGCATATGAGAGTATGGCAGCTAGTATTACATTTGTATGAATTAACCATTCTGATACTGTTTAATAAAGAAAAATCAAAATACAGAGCAGTCTGTAATGCTGGAGCAACAATAAATTAGACCCGTAACTAGATGCTTCAAAGCTTGACAGTTCTGTGCTAAACACGGCTCAGAATAACATTTAAAATCACAAGCTCTTGGAAAATTACTGAAGTTAACATGTGCTCGTATACCACAATGCAGCATGTGCACACACACTGGATACACAACAGATTATGAAGATCTCTTGTAAGAACATGCCTAATTTATTCCATTTTAATGTTAAAAATTCAGAGAAAATGTGTTCAAAAGTGAAATGGACAAACACAGCTGTGTTTTGTGACTACCAAACCAGGAAATTTATCACAAGAGCAAATCAAAAATCTGCATGCAAAACTTCCACATCTGATGTAGAATGTATGGTAAATTTCCCAGAAGGAGCAGGACAACTTTAAAGGATGCATCACGTACATTGGGGAAAGTTTCTATTATGTCAAAAACAAGACAAAACAGAAAAAATAAGGAAGAGAAAGTGGAAATAGGGTATTCATCTAGAATAACTGATAATATCTCTTCAGGGAAATTACAGAAGCATATGAAACAATAAGTTTTTCAACAAGAAATCTTTCACAATCATAATTTTCTTTCTCATCTTCTTGTGTCTAACACTTTTTGTCGATTTTTAACCAGCTCTCAAAATACAATTAATGCCATCACATTATTTGTGATATGTTCTGTTCCAGTTTCCATTGTATTAATCATGTTTGTATTTTTTTTAAAGAAAAGAAGTAGAGACCAAATGGAAATACATCATCCACTCTGAAAACCAGCAGAGAAACAGATAAGCATCAGTCTCGTTTCACTGAAACAATTTTGAACCGAGCAACATGAAGAACATCTAACAGAAGATGTCATTTCTAGGGACAGTGAACATGGAAAAGATATTTGCACACCCCTTTGCAAGTTCTTGGCATCAAAAATACTTCTCAAATTAATCACTTCCTTTAGACTTCAAAAATCAGAATCCACATACTAAACAGAGACAAAAGAACTTTTCTTGAAGAATCTGACTTCTTACTAGCAAAAGAAAAGCCAACTTTAAGGCATGAAGTATATGAAAGAAAGTGCAATATTGGATATGATAAAAAGTCAGAATTATTTACACATCTCTTTAAGCATACATTTAAATTTTTCTCCATGTTTCCCTTATTCTGCAAACAGTCTTTGAGATGTTTTTAAATCTAGCCTTCAATTTCAATTTGTAATGTTGATACAAATTCATCCAGTCAAGTGTTTCAGAGCCCATTTCTTCAAACTAGGAATCAAAGCTTTTCATTTATCTGCACACACATTTAAGTTTCATACAAGCACTTTTATGTTGTCACACACACGCGCAATGCTACATTCATGCTTGGGAGAAGAGGTTTCTTTTAAAATGTGAGTAAACGAGTAGCCACATTCAATGCAACTGAAGAAGCTCCTAGTCCACTCCCTTGTTTCCAACACAGGCTGAAAGCAGAGCATAAAGAAAAATACAGAAAAAAGCCAACTGTATACTCCTCTCAAGCCACACATGGTCCACTGATGTCCTGAATCAAGTGAAGTTTAATTCTCCTTCCCATTCTTTAGATTCTATTCCTGCCACAATGAGTGCAAAGAATAAACTTCTGAAGTTCCATAGTTAGTTCTCGCTTCCTACCATTACTTTTTCTATCTGTATTTATAGTATGATTAATATAATACAGTTTATTCTTTGGGGGAATTTTTTCCTTTTTAAGTAGAACTTAGGCACAATACTATTACAAGGATTCCAGAATGTGTGGCAAATGCATAATAAATAATAAGATGACATACTCTTACTGACAGAAGCACCTGAAAAAAAATCTTTTTGTAGACTGCCTTCTAGCTTTACTCACACATTCTCTTCCCTGAAACAGGAAAGGAGCAGTCTGTGAATCACAGAATCATTTAAGTTGGAGAAGACCTTTGAGATCATTGAGTCCATTCATAAACCAAATACACATACTGCTAAGTCTACCACTAAATCACATCCTTAAATCCCCACATCTATAGCTCTTTTAAATATCTCTGGGGACAGAGGTATTCCACTTCCTTGGGCAGCCTGTTCCAAGATAAAACCAAAGAATGGAAATCGGCATAACTGTTTTCTTTATATCAGACTACATAAATGCTGTATTTCTCCTCCACATATCTAACATAATATCCAACTCTTCTAAGGTTAGCTAATAGATTCTTGAAACATATAAAGGCCAGGAAGGATGGTTTCTTTCCTCTCCTAGGAAAAAGGGACATCACAGAAGAAGGCAGGGAAGAGATAGTTAAAAATCTTTCCTTCCTGCACCTACCAGCCTCAATAAGGATAGAAATCAATCACAGTTATGGGACTATTTCAAGTTTCCATTGGCTTCAGAAGCTGATCAACTAGTTGTGTAACTACAGCTTATCAGTGCAGGTGTAAGCCAAGACAAATACCAGGCTCCAGTTCTCCATTTGCTAGTCCTGTGGAAGTGTCCAGAACAGGCACTGCAAATTTTCTTCCCTCTGAAAGAAGACTGTGAGCATACGTAAACAGATGGAGTAAGAAATACAGAGAGACCCTGCATATTCACGGTTCACAAATTCACACACTCAATTAGTTGCAATTGTATTTTTAGCAAGTTGTGTGACCACACACATGCACAGAACGCCCCGGACCCTGGATTCCACGGCCAGGAGGCACCAAAAGGTGTTTTCTCCGCTTTAATGAGGTGCTACAGTGCGAGCCATGCTCCCAGGACTGCCCTCCAGACATAATTAGTGGAGGGTGCACAGCTATGAGTGGGGAGTAATTGAATATTCATGGATTCGGCATCTTCACGGATCTCATAACGCGTGAGACCTGCCCAGACCTGTCCCCCCATGACTTCCGAGGGTGCTCTGTAATGTCTTTTCTGAGGCCTTGCTCTAAAAACAATTAGAAAACATGACCTGTTCATCAGATTCAAAAACTCTGAAGTACTCCTGAATTCTATATATGTATCGGGCATACCATGACTCAGGGGTGTGAGGAGGGTTAGCTAAACTACAGAGAGTATACAGGGAGAAAATACATGAACTTGCTACTGTTGAAGCAGATAAACAGTGAAGGAAAAAAAAAAGAGAAAACCAATGACTTTACAGATAAACATTCTGGAAGTAAGAATGTGATCTGTTGAATTTTGTACTCATATACACAAGAAAGAGAGCTACTTAGATTCATATATAATATGAAAAACATGAAATATGGTTTCTTAAGCATTTATGTCTGTACTCAGCTATATTACTTTAAATACCTTGAAGAATGAAGATACTGTGAGTAGTACCATAGACTAGAAATACATGTACTAGATATTCAAAAACTTGCATTTGAAAATTATTAAATCAGCTAAAGAAAAAGCAATTTACACTGTCCCTAGCATATCACTTATCTAAGACAAAGACCATGAACACTCCTTACCAGAAGCTGTCAAATACTTTAATCTCATAATCATTTCAACTGCCGAACTCTCAACTATGCTGCTCTCTACTCAAGTTATTCTACATCAACCTAATCCCGAATTAATATCGCTTCTTTCCTTCTTTTGGAAATAACACAAACAAAAACACTCTACAAACTGAGAGTAGTGACTTCATTATCCCTACTACAGTAGTTGCAGTTGGTAGACATCTGACTGCAAGGGAAGTTTCAGAAAACATTCCTCTTTTCATGACTATGAATAGTTAAAAATAGTTCTCTTTAATAGAAACAAATTGCCTATTCATATGAATGGTGGCTAAATTTCAGTTTTAAATGCCAAAGTTTCTTGACAGCCAATCACTATCACATAGAGAGATATAATATCTATTACTTACTAATATTATTACACCAAATAATGAATGCAACATAAGCTATTGCAATGTGACAGCTGTTTCTATCAAAGATTGGCAGTTCACTGTGACTAGAACGTTTTTGTCCGAAGTGTAAACTAATATGTAGTTGATTTCACAAGAAGATAAGTTTCTTTCAAAACATCACCTTAACCTGTCATCAGATGCCCTTAAATGCCAAAACATCAAGTCACAGTGACAAGGACGGTGAAAGGACTGGAGGACAAGCCCTATGAGGAGTGGCTACAGGAACTGGGGTTATTCAGCCTGGAGAAGAGGAGGCTCAGAGGTGACCTCATGGCTGTTTACAACTACCTGAGGGGAGGTTGCTGCCAGGTGGGTGTGAATCTCTTCTCTCAGGCTGATGACACCAGAACAAGAGGACATGGCCTCAAACTATGCCAGGGGAGGTTTAGGCTGGATATTAGGAAGAGGTTTTTCACAGAGAGAGCGATCGTTCATTGGAATGGACTGCCCAGGGAGGTGGTGGAGTCGCCGTCCCTGGAGGTGTTTAAGAGAAGACTCGATGAGGACCTCAGCGACATGGTCTAGAGGGTGGGAGGCTTGGATGGATGGAGCCTGGTGCCCGTGGTTCCACGCTTGTGCGTCTGGGAGTTGGACTAGACGATCCTGTGGGTCCCTTCCAACTCAGAATAACCTGTGAAACCTCCTGCCTTCTGTGAAATCACAGGAAATTTCAAATACCTTCTACTCAACTGCAAGCAACAGTAGAGTGCAAGCAACTTCGGAAAATCATGCTTCAGTGTAAGCTTGCGACCTGAAAACTCAGCATTAACACATAAAAAATTCTCCATTACTTAGAGATTCTACGCCTTTCATTAAGGAAACATACAATATTAATGCTGTACTATTGAGCTGTATCTTATCAAATTGCAGTAAAGCTGTGATTTGGAATGGACCTGAGCTGCAATGCTTAATAAAATTCAGTATCATTTTACTGAACAAGTTACAATTTTACAACTAGGGTTTTTTTATATTAAAAACTTGGGATGATATGTTGACATAGGTAGAGCACCTCATTGTTATTCACAAAGAGTGCTAAGGATTGAAAAGTAAATAAAAATAAAGAAAAATGGATAACTAAGACTGTTATAGAAATATTGAATACTGTTATGTTACAAACACTAATTAAAGTTATCTAAGGCAATACAATGAAAACAATGAAAGAAAAATTGAAATAGCACAGTTGAAATACAGATTTTCAATGCTGCAGAAAATTTCTCTAATAGAAAATAACATTTTCTGCTTACCTTGTATATGCCAAAGAAAACTTTTTTACCCAGTACATTATCTTACATATTTTCCTAATAATGTCTACCAAGGATAAAACAGTTAAAAAATTCGCCACTATTGAATTACCTTGACTTTTTAAAGTATTAATTAATTAAAAGTATTAATTTACAAGGAAATACAAGCCATATTAGGAGTGTTTCACAGAATATTCTGAATTGGAAGGGACCCACAAGGATCGAGTCCAACTCTTAAATGGCACCACTGCCTCCCTGGTGTGAATTGAACCCTCTGTCTCCAGCATGAGAGGCGAGGACGCTCATCACTGCACTAAAGTGGATTTTACAGATACTGAATATCTCTGTTCTAGAGATCTAAAAGAGGACAAAAACAAACAAAAAAAAGAGACAGAAACACTCTTATAGGTCAAGAATTTCACATACCTTTAAGGACAAACCCTAAAACTATTCAACATGTAAGGTGAAAGTATTCTAAGTTGTCAATATAGAAGTTTTTCTGAAAGGCATTAGAAGCTTTTCAATCAACTTATAAAAATTCCTCTGGCAACTATTCACAGAAAGGTATTTTTTGGACAAGTGAATATTCTCAATACTATATTAACCAGTTTTTACAATATGTATTCCTAAATAGTTGATTTTTAATATGCATGTTCTAAAAGAAGTTTGATGTGTTTACTACTTATATTTTTACCTCTCTTTCATAGCATTGATTTGTTTTTAAATAGTCACAGCTATCTTACTCAGCTGTTCTAGATTTTCAACATTAAGCTTTGAAAAGTTCACTTGGATGAAAAACTCAGCTGTTCTAGATTTTCAACATTAAGCTTTGAAAAGCTCACTTGGATGAAAAAAACCTCCAAAAAAGTATATCTGAGAGAAAAGTCAAAATCACTGTAAAATGAAACACAATCTGAACTGAACAAAGTATGAAAGAATTAAACTTGTATGCACAATAGTCAGAAATCGTAAAGCTAATCAGAAGGAGTGAACTGTAATATAATTCAGCTTACTTAGACTTTGCCTCTTGCAACAATGATGGGTCATCTGTAGCCAAATACACTCTCTTTTTATCAACTTGCATTCTGCGAGCGAGAAGTTCAAACCGCTCTTCAACATGTACCATGTATTCTTCAATCGGGTGAAATGCTGCCTCTGTTCCTACTTTATCTGTCCTTCGAACGTGAACACTGGGAAAAGATAAAAGCTAGGAATTAAATTTATAAGTACTATACATACTTCAGCAAATTAAATTTTAACTCCAAGTTTCATGCCTGTGATTTTTGAATGTAAATTAAATTGAATCCCTACATAAAATGAGGAAGGATTAAAAGTCATCCACATCCATGAAGACACACTGGGAACATGAAGTTAGCTGTTAGGGAGTTCTTGAAAGCAATATAATAATCTTTCCAGGAAGGCAAAGGATAACTGAAAAAAAAAGAAATAATTAAATACGTTGAATTACAGCATACAAGGTGCTCCTTTTATACAGAAGGTTATCTGTTGTAGCTAGATAATGCTTCATCGATACAGCTCAGTAGCAAAATAGGAGCACATATTGGGACATCAACTACAATGCATGGTTTGAATGAAGGTAGCTATAAATGCATCTTTTCAATCTTCTTGAAACCTAACCAGACTCCAGATACAACAGTGATGAAGTGGCGTATCACCCCAATGGAGAAAAGCCAGCTAGCATTTGGACAAACCTACTGTGTACTCACAGAAGAAAGTTTAAAGATTGAAGGAAAATTCTTAAAAAGGAAGCAGTACTTGCAGACTCTAGTACAGCAGTTTCTAGTACATGACAACAAAACCTTTCTTGCACAAGCTGCTCTTTATTGCCCCTAGATGCTTTCCTTCCTTCTCCCCATATCACCCCATACAGACCTTTCCAATTCCTAACTAGGGTTTTTTAGTTTCACTAAAAATCAACAACTGTGAAAACTTCAGCAGGGAAGCAAAAGGCAATGTTAAAGCTATTTGTGGATCGTGGCATGTAAAATATAGGCTTAACCTTCTTTCTATGTAAAACCTGCAGGACCTTGAAAAGAAGACCCAGACAGTAAAGAGTCTGGAATACAAGCTATAAGGCAAGTAAATTAATGAAATTCTGTATTACTAGATATGGAAGGACATGTTAAAAAACCTTCTATTTCTTTTACATATCAGTCCAACTACAGGTAGACAAGTGAGCTGAAGAAGTACTTCTAATCAAGTTGTATTACCCAGTTAAAAAATAATAGCTTCATCTAGAAATCGCTCTCCCCATAAAATACTTGAGGCTCTTGGATAATTATCATGAAACATTTTTTCCTGAATAGCAATCACTATATACACATATTGAAGCACAGACCATTAAAAAGAAAACTAAATACTCACCCAATCACTGGATGCTTGAAACCAAGTTTCCTTGTGGCTTCCTCTATTTCTTTTTCCAGCCAAGGCTGTGGACGAATCAAGTATTTCACAAACTGTGAAACCCACCACACTGCAGGATCCCCGTGTACACGAATTAGTCTATCAGCCAAGTCTTCAGGGACAGCCAAGGGTAAATAAGGTGGCCGTGGATGCAAGCTGTCAACAATGGGAAGTTCCACCACCTGAACATCCTTATCATTAGCCTCACCTGTTTTAAAATAAAAACCAGGATAAGTCAAGCAGTTTACTTTATTAATAAACCTTATCACTGGCAAACAATATCCCAAACCTACCAACTAACCTGTATGTTCAACTTCAAAAAGGCTACCTAGCACTTTCAAAATAGCATTAAAAAAATTAATAAAAATTGTTCTAGATTAGATTTATATACAAACTGTATATAACAATGCAGTTGAGCAGAACAAAAGTGAAAGTTGTTGAATTCTTAGCAGCTGATGGTTAATAAAATATAAAATTTGCTCCTGTTTATATATTCATACCTTTTTTAATACAACTACATCATTACTGTGTGCTAAGGCTTACTTCACAGACTCATTATATAAAATGTCTAAAATGCAGTTAATTTTTTTTTAAATTAAACAATGGAATATTTTATGGCATAAAAAATTGCTAAAAAATAACTACAGCTCTGCTGCTCTGTTGAATACATTTTATTGAAGTAAATCTCAGCATTTCAGACATCATTAAAACCACTGAATTAACTACTTTGTTGATAGAAGAGAAAGACTAGCTTCAAGAACTTAAACTATGAAGATAAGTAGAGAATTAAATAGATCAAGTAAAACACAAGCATTGTACAAGCGTGTGACGTACATCCAGGTAAGATGTAAAGTGTTTTCTTTTAAATACAAACTACAGTATGGTACAGACAGTTTAGATGGGACCTCCATTCAAGGCTTAATAGCCACTGAACACCTTTTAAGAGTTTTTATAAATTACACAAACACAAGTGTCTACATAATCGATAATTCAAAGCTATGTTCATATACTGAAATAAATTAAATACACAACAATGTAAAACAAAGCACTACATTTTTTTAAGCACTGAGCATTTCAGGTAATATTTCTAGTGTGCTCATTTCCTCCAAAATAATGTTTTCATTGTCTGGAGTGTTTACTGGAAAGATGGTTAGTTCTCATTTTATTGCTCACCACCCAGGAAAGAAAACTGCTTTAAATATAAGCAAATCAAACTCATGTAACTGTTGATAATGAAGTAAACCTCATGGCTGAAAAAAACAATTCAGAGGAAAAAGAATATGTTTAAGAACAGTTAAAAATCCCAAAAGTTAGAATACTTTTGCATTTACTAAAAATCACTTCAGTGTACTTGGGACAAAGTCCTAGAAATATGATAATTATAAATTAAATCATACATTGCCAGAATGCTACATTGCCACCAGTGAGCCTACTTAGTCAAAATTCAGCAGTAAATCTCCGAGATATGGTCATTCATGTTTGTTATGCTCAGGTACATTTTCAATTAATTTTTACTAGATTTGGAAAATCTGTCTTCCTAGATGTATATATACATCAATATTTCATCACTGTAGTGTATACCATCACTGCAAAGGGATTTTCAAGAAGAATTTCCCATAGAATATGCACTACAGTTTTGGATGATTCTTTTTAATTCAAAAAGCCAATTCATATTTTTATCATCTATTGTATCATACATACAGGAAAAGAACTAATAAAAGTTAATAAATCTACTAAAAGTACTCAGCATTTACATCTTATAATATGATGGATGATATTTTTTATTAGTATGACTTCAGAAATGTGCAATAAGGAAAAGCAGCATGAAGTCAGGGAAGTGCAAAATCTGGTACAGATGTGATATATCAGGCAGAAGTTTAGACAAGAAATATTTAGCTTGGGAACAGTATGAAAGAATGCTTGAGGTTGCATCCTTTTTACTCTTTCCCCTTGTCCTGGTTTGAGTGGGGTTTTTCCCTCTGGCAGCGGGGGGGGCAAACAGCGGCTGCCTGAGCCTCCGCCACTGGCAAGGTCATAAGCAGGTAGAGGCGCCTCTGTGAATAACATACTTAAGAAAGAGAAAAAAAAGTAGAGAAACAGAAAAGAAGATGGCTGGAGAAGAGCCTGTGAGAGGCTGAGCAGCTATGAAGGCAACACAGCCAGGCCGGCCAGGGGAGGGGTGGGAAGGGTTCCAGGCATCTCACTGCTGCTTGTAGAATGGACCATAGTGAAGGAGATTGTCTGCCTGCAAACCTATGGAATAGAGAGAGAAACCAGAGATGCAGAATCCACCTGAGGCCACGCTGAAGATGGAGGATCATGTTGCAAAGCTGCAGATAATCTTTGAGCCCAGAAACACTTGGAGCCGAGCTCGGCAGAGATCCTTTGGACAGACGCTTTGTGACAGAGTTACACTATGGTAGGATCTGATCTATGTACTTTAGGATGGGCTCATAATGAAGCAGTGAAGTCAGTGCTTAAAAGACTGCACTTTTATTAAGCGCAGTATCGCTGACAAGCTTCCAAACTTTGTTCTATCACTGAAAAAAACATGTTGGTGTGTAAAGACAGTCATTTGGAAAATCTTGCTACTGATGAAGCTGATTGAGGAATCTCATCTAATATTTGACATTGAGACCCTGAAAAGTACCCAATACATTTTTCCATTCTATTTAAAGGATATGGGTGTGCTTCTAAAATTTCCACAGGTGTTGAAGAAAACTAGATTGGTCAGAAATAACTAGGAAAGCTCTCAGCATATACAGCAAACTATATTAAAATATAACAAAATCACAAGAATATCAAAGATCATGAAAAAAATTCAGATTTCAGATTTCAGCTGTAGGTGACAGGCTGTTGGAAGTTGCAAGTTGCAAGTTGCAAGCGCAGTTACAAGACTTGCTGCTAATCAAAACCAGAAACAAATAAAATATATTTCATTACAGGAAATTAAAAATTTTGATTGTTCAAAATTAACTTCTAGGTTGAGTGATAGCGGGTGCTGTTTGAGACAGGAAAAACTGCTTTTTGAGAAAGAACTGAAAATATCATATGGTTATTTCACAGAGATTAAGAGTTCCTTACTTTGTAAACTAGGCAATATGAAACCCAACAAGTGAACTATTATTGCAAGTATGGGTAACAAATGGAAAGTCATAAAATTAAATATTCACAACTACAAATCACGGAATGTGTTGATATTATAATTAGGCATTTTGAAACTGTTACAGAAGCCCATGGTGCTTCAGGATTACTGTTAACAGTTACTGTTACAGTTACAAAATAATGCTGACACACAGTGTTGTGTTGAAATAATGCAAATAATCGTCTTACATAGCCGTGGTTATGGCTATTTCCAATGATGTTCTACTTTGTTAATGGTTTACATAAAATCAACCCTGGGTGGGCATTCGCTGGGGAGCTGGACTAGATGATCCTGTGGGTCCCTTTCAACTCAGAATAACCGGTGAACCTGTGAATATCTGAAATACACAGATACTTGTACAATTCTGGAAAACCTTATGACAACTCTCTAGATTTTATTACCTCTATTATCATTCTAAACAATGAAAAAACCCCTTCCTATTACTCTTCATTCACTTTTAAAATTATGGGATAGCACATGCAGTAAAAAGGAAACTTAGAACTGTTGACAATTTTGTCCTAGACAGAAGCAGTTAAGAATAACTCTTTAGTAACCCCAAAGGAGTAAACAACTCTCTGCAACAACCACATAGGCAGGTGGTAGCTTTCTTACCCTACTGATTACTTTTTTTTTTCCCCAAGTGTTTGTGGAAAGATTCCTAATAGGCAATGACCTTGTTCTCCTATTTTTAACAGGTGTAGTTTTAAAAACTGTTATCCTTTTTTGGATAGCAGGATATTTTTTCAGTTTACTCAGAAATAAGCTGCAATCAAAATCAATGATACAGGAGATAACCACAACTCAGTCAGAGTTTTAATAGCGCTAATAGGAAAGTAGATACAATAGCAAACATGCAACATTCTTGATTTGTATGAATTGTAGCTGTTCAACTGAAGATAATGAATCTGAGTTAAAAACACAGAACAAACTTTTTATCCACACATTTCTTCAGTTTTTATCTATCTAGTCTCCAATTTGTAAAATATTTGAAAATAGAAGCAGAAATCTTTTTCTACTTCCCAGCCATAATTTGTTAATAGATAAGCCATACTAATGCTTATAACTTTTTCTCACATTGGTAGTTCAATCATAGCGTAATCATGTCAATCAGGTCCAATTCCCTGTTCACTGTTAGTCGAGTTTTGACTCTTTTCTGTTTATATAATGCACTTATTTAAGCTGGTATCAACTTGCATAGACTAATCACAGATGTATTTAACCAAGCACTACAACTTGAAAGACTGATTACCAATTTCAAACCTTAACCAAGTGAACAATTCTAAATTCAACCACAAGAGATATGTCAGCATTCTAAGAATGCTCTTTGATTAGCATAGCATACGATGAGAGGGACGGTGCTGAATTCTCACAAGGCTCCTCACTGTCTTGCTGGCTACTGTTACTTATTACAAAGACAGCAGGTTCAGAGTTCATCCATGATATTTTAACACTGTGCTTCACAAATTGGATAAAGTAAAAAATAAAAACTAGGCAAAGTTATGGTGCGTTATGCTATTCATGAATCGTCGACTAGTTCAGAAGAAAGTGGGTTTTTATTTGTTCTATGCTGCAGACTACATCTCCTAGAACTGTCTTTTAGGCATTTCCCAACTTTAATAAAGTTACCTTATAGGAACTTAATGCCACAGTTGAATTATAAAATGCAATTGACTTGAGATAAAAATCCCAACTTTCTTTAAGAGTAGTCAGTGTAAAATATAACTCATATCTAAATGCTTTTCTCTAAGATTCTGCTTTGCACAATTTTAATACAACATTGTCAAAATTGGCTTCTCATTCCTTTCTCACCAGTGTTACACTTATTAACTTTTTAATCATCTTTTACGTAACCAACCTTTTAGGACAGGTAGGTGTTGAATAAATTCTGACTTAAAGAAACTGAAGATACAGTCTTTTTCCCAGGTTTCATATGCCATACTGGTAGTGTTGTCCGATTTGTCATCCCAAGAGGCTGATTCTTGATAGCTTCAGGAATGAATAAACAAAAATGTCTTCAAACATGCCAACATGCCTTCTATTACTTTTCTCAATCCAGCATTCCCAAGTGTTTTTCCCTGAATCCTTTCCTCTCCTCTCTTGCACAATTCTTGCAACTACCTTCACTTCTCTCACGTCTCTTACCACTCTGTATTGTTTGCCTGTTGAAAAGTAACATCTGCGATCAGTCATTGCTTCTCACTTGCTCACAGGCCTGAATATTGACTTCAGTGGCTATGTACACATACACAGCCTATCTATTTTGAGGACTTTGGAGCCACCATAATGAGACCTATTTCTTCTCATCAAATTTGGCCAAAATTCATCCAATATTCAGAACTGTTAGGATTAAAATGAAAAAGAGCAAATACAAAGGTAATGCATGAAAACAAACTTCCTGCACTTACAAGAAACTTGTCTAAAATAATTCTCTGCCAAACATAATATTATATCAGCTCCCTCCTAAAAAGTAAAACTTCACTGACAGTCTTTCTGCTCCTACAAAAGTCCTAACTTATAGAGCTCCTGAACTACCAACATGTCTTTGTAAGTGGCTTTCAATAGTAGCTATCTTCCCATGTCATTCTGGTCCTTTGAAAATCCTACCCACAACCAAAACCACATTGTAAAGATAAACAGTGCTCTTACTGAGCTAACAAGTGATGAGATTTCAGAAAGTGTTTTCCCTTTGGGACCTAATGGAAGCCTGAAATCAGTGTACTCATTTCTGCATTTGAAATAGCTCTGTCTCTAACAAAACTAAACCAGTAGCAGCTACTGATGCCTTTAGAGCATTCATTCTCTTTTTAGAAAGCTCAGGTGAGCCATATTATAAAGACCTAAATTTCTTTGCACTCTATTGAAAACTTCTCATAACTGATTAGAAGCTTTTTATGGCAATTGTCCCATCACTTTGAAAGAACATTAAAAAGTAAAGATTTTTCCCTTCCTCAATTGTTTAGATACTCGGCATACGAGCTGGACTGTTTACAGATGAAGTGATTGCACAAATTGGCTTCATGTAAGAGTCAGCAGACCATCAAACAAAGAAAAAAAATCAAGAAGCTTACTAGTAATTTATTTTTCCTTTTCTCTGTATATCGAAGTTGCTTTTGAACAATGCTTCGTTTCATCTAAACAGCTTTTATGAAAGGGTTATCTGAATTAGAGGAGCTCCAATTCCCTGGCTACCAGAAAATATCATAGAATGTATTTGCAGAGGCAAATACATTTTTATAAATGCATAGAGGTTTTGCCATGTTACCCAAGTTCAGTCATTCAAGTAAACAGTAACCGAGGTTGATGACTTCAAAGTAAGATCTTACATAAGAATAGCTGAAATAACTTAGGAAAACACAAAAAAGACCTTTATAGCAATACTGAAGACAGACTAATTTTGAATTTGATATCAAATAATTCCACTGAAACTACTACTACTTACTATATACTTGAAAATACTTCCAAATATTTGCTATGCATATTAAGTTATCTTTTCTGGAATAGTAGATTACTTTTATAATAATCCGTCAACAACTTCAGGGACTTATCTCTTGCATGCATATGCTGATTGGACATGCATTTGAGCCTGTAACAAGCATGTATAAGTATGTAAAAAACAAGACAACACGCAGACAACATTTCATATCTCATGACCTAGAAGTCTGCAACAGAACGGTGCTTGGTATTTGCAGTTGGCTGTCCAGGCATCTAGTGGAGGAGGACTCCCACATGAGAAAAGACATTTACTGCCCTTTAGAGGTAGTGGTTTTTAACTCCACATCTTGTATTGTCCTAATTTAAACACTTGGAAGACTCATCTTTCAATGAATTAGTAAAAGTACCTCCAGATGCAAGACCAGATGCAAAACTCTCAAGATATGTGTGTGTAGACAAAAAGACATTCTAGTTATCCATAAATAAAACATGAGACAATTAAACCATTATGTTGTTTGACATTCATAGCAGTGAGGTAAACGTCAGCTTAACAATGCATCTGAAAGAAACAGGGATGCATTCTACCTCACATCATCTACCAACATAAAAGGAGGAAAACCAAAAGTGTAATTCCTGCAATAATGGAATAGGAAATTTTTCAGATCTTCAGACATAGAGGGAAATGTAATGGAAGTATTAATAAAAAAACAAAATAAATCACATAAATATAATATTTTCTCCATAACTACTACAGTAATAAACTGTTATTAATTTGCACACTATTGAAAACTTAAAACTACTACTGATTCTTACAGGACTTAAGGGCACTTACAAACAAAATACCTGTATTATTGAGGTTTGTCACAGTATAGTGAATCCCCATTGCATTGCGACCTCTCCATTACGACCCTGCCCATTTGTGAGGGGAATTTCTCTCAGTTTTGCTTCCACCATTTGTGAGTTTAGCCGGCTGACGTATGCGCAGTGCTTCTGCTCTGCCGAGGGGCGGTGCCACAGTGCCTGTGGGGCGGGACTCGCCCCGCCCTGCGGGGAGGGGGCTTGCAATGGTGGTACTGTGCCCCTGTCCCTGACCCAGGAAACTGCCCCACGAAAGTGAGGCAAGCAAGGTGGGGCAAGTGCTGTGTGCTGGGAAGGGGCAGCTGTCTCTGCCCTCTGGGACCATACAGGCAGTGCTGCCCATCCTGGGAAGTGTGGATGTTAAAGGGAAGGAAACTCCGATACCGACCCGATTCCCCCCACCCCCAGGGACACCCTGTCCCTGCTGCGGAGGAATGGCGAGCATGCTTGGTGGCAGCAGCCAGGTTTCTGAGCCCCCTCTGACTCGGGAGTCCCCCCAACCCTGAGAATCTACCGGCCTCTCCGGGCCCCCATGACGATGCGCTCACAGCCAAAACCCCGCACCCCTTCCCCCTCCCCTGGCGCTCGCTCCCAGGCACCCCAGCCCCACGGCGTGGCCCCGAGCTGGCAGCCCGCGTCAGGACGTCCAGGCATGGGCCGGTGGGAGGGAGCAACAGCGCAGCCACGGGGCCAGTACGCGGGCCAGTACAGTGATCCTCCGCATATTCACAATCCATAATTTGCTGGATCCGAATAGTTGTGGGTGATTTTCCAGTGAGTTGTGTGACCTCGGTGCGTGCGCAGAATGTACCATGAACCCATCGGCTCATGAATATATAATGAGCTTATGAATATATAATTGGTCCCTCTCGCCGTCACTGCCCACCAGACTTGCCGTACATGTTTCATTCTCACCACTTAGGAGAAAGGGGAGCTGGTACCATCTCCGTGAAGCTGGGAGCACTGCCGCATGGCTGGCACAGAGACACCAGGGCTATGCCAGCACTTCCGGGCACGGTGGTCCGCTGGGAACCGGGGGATGGCAGGGGACAGTTGCCACCACCAATGCTGACCTTGAGGTGGTGGCAGACAGGAGATTTAATCCCCAGGCAGCTGGGAGCAGAAGCACTGACTCAGCACTGAGTTTCAGCTACGTCCGCACCGGCATGACATGGGCAACGCAGCTGGCGCGGGCTCCTGACGTCAGAGTCTGATCCCTGTGCTGGCACCGGAACCCCCCTCACTGCCCAAAATAAAAAGTTCCTTCCAAGCAGCAGGAGAGTGTGTATTTCATATGTAGATGTTTATTGCCATGTCATAAACATGTAGGATGTGTGGGGTGGAGGAGGTGCAGAGGGAGTGTAGGAGAGGGAAGGGGAGAGCTGCGGGTTGGGGTAGTAGGCACACAGACAAGTGGGGCTGCGGGCACTCCCGGCATGGGACGCACCTGTCCTCCGGTCCTGCGTCAGCTCCCGTCTGCTCCCACCCTGCACATCTCAGGAGCGGCAGCAGCTCTTTCGCCCTACACAGATGCTGCCAGCCCATGCTCCTGCGGACAGCCCCAGAGAGATGCAGGACCCCGGCTCTGTTCCAGGTGCTGGCTTGATGCACCACAGCCCCTTTAAACAGCAGGGACTGTCCCAGCCTGTTCAGCGGTTACTCCCATCACACAGCACCAGGGTACTCATGACACCGCCCCAGCCAGCAGTGAACTCACTCCCCAAGCCTCCCTCAGAGTCCTGCTCTGGAGCAGCATGCCACCTGCACCATGTTTGAACACAAGAGACACACCAGCAACCTGAAACCTCGATAAAACTCAGCACAGACACGCAGGGAAAGGACAGTGGCAGGAGGCTCCACGCCCACTTGGATCTGCGGGAGGGCCGGGCGCTGGCTTCAAGGCTCCCAGGCTGCCCGTTTCTGTACTCAGAAAAGCAGCTTCCTTCCCTTGCTGGAAAGCAGCAAAAGGCGCTTCCTACGCTTTAATGAGGCATTACAGAGGGAGCCGTGCTCTCAGGACCGCCCTCCAGACCTTATTAGTGGAGGGTGCGTGGCAATGGGTGTGGCATACTTGAATACTTAGTGGGTTTGCTATCCTTGTGGATTCCAGAACTCACGTGAATAGGGGCAGACCCAACAACTCGCGACTAATGGGGGTCAACTGTATGTTCTTTAATCTCCTACTGCAAAGCAGAATTTTATGGCCTTGAAGTCTTTCTCAGAATCCTTTCATTTATCAAAATCTATTTTGAAAGCCAGATTTTTGAGGTCCTTTCCAGCCTTATCTATCCTGTGAATACTGTGAAAAACAATACTAAGAAATAGAAATGGATCCATTTTTCCTGAAAGATCTAACAAAGACTGAAACATGAGAGCAAAATGTAACTCATTCAATTGTATGCAAGTTAAAGGGGGTTTCTAGGTCAATATTAAATATTCATCTCATTTACATAAAAGAAAAACTACTCTCAAAGAATATCTAGTTCACGGAATGAAACTTTTATTTACTGCAATTAATTCTGCACAACTTTTTATGGTTTGATTTTGGAATTATTATTTAGTTTTTTTGATTACTGTTGCCTCATAGGCTTTAATAAATTAAAAATTTGGTTTGTGTACCCACAGCATCCTCTTTCTTGAATTATACATATAAACATATTAGTTAATTCATATTTTAAGATTATAGTTCAATTAGTACTTAAAAGCTAGCACTACCAACAAATGAAGAGCTCTGCCATTTTTTCCCCTCTGGATATCCCTTCCTTAAAAGCATTAATTCATCAAAACATAGCTAGAGGCAGCAAAATCAATATTCAAGTGTAACTGCAGGAAACTTTGTTTCAGGTCTCCTTTTTCAAGTTATCTTTCATCTTACTGGTTTGTAGGCCTTACGGGAAGGAGCACATAGTCTTATTTAAAGCATGTAGACGGCTTCTTTACCTCAACATCCCTTCATTCCCAGCATGAAATGCAGATATGACTTCTAACCATATATTAATCTGTCCTTCCTCTTAATCTGTTCTCTTTTCCCATTTATAGTATGATTCAATTTTTTTATCTAGTTATGTTATAGTCTTCTTTCAAAGCATTATTGGGGAATGCCACTATAACATCATAAATTAGCAACTAAAAAACTATAAGAAGCAGCCTACTCTGTTTCAGCATGTTGCAATGAAAATAGAACATGATGACCTGGTTAATTACTTCAAAGAAAATTAATCAAAAATTGCATGATAAATACATCTTCACAAGTTCTCTATATTTTGGGTCTTATTACATTTTTGCTTCTTATAAAAATTCCTACATAAATTATTCATGAACATCTGAAGGAAAAATGAACTTTAAGTAAGATGCAATTACAGGCAAGATAAAATTTTAAAATTAAAAAGAGCATGCATACAACCATCTCTTATTAAGAATTTTTCTCTAGCATGACAGTATGAGTGAAACAAAGGAAAAGGAAAAATTATACCACAGTGTAAAATAACTGCTGCATTTACAAAAACCTGGAATAGAATTCTCAATCTGATTTTTAATACGTTTAAGCCAGAAAAGCTGAACTTGTTTATAGAAATACCATGCTAAGATAAAAAATTACTCCTGACCGACATGACACGGGCTGAGATGACCTCTAACTCTCACAGATGAGAATATGCTTTACTGATCTTTTGCTATCAGACTAATATCAGCTTGCTTATTAAAATTCACCCTGCTTCCCAAATTCCAAAACCAAGCTTAGCATTAATGCCTAGTTAGGAGAGGAGTGGACAAATGAAATTTCAGAAATACTTGTCATGGGAAGATGGATAAGGTTAAAAATTAGAGGAGACCTAATTATAGGATAAAAGAAGCTGCTGCTCCCTGGATGGAACAGGGTCAACAGGCCCCACAAAGGTTCCCTATATACCAATAACCACTTGGTACAGGAGATGGAATGGAGGGTGGAGTGGAGCAGAGCCACCATGACCTCCCTCCATAGAAATCCCTGCAGGGAGGGGAACAAGGTGGTACCCTGTAGTTCATAAGACTGTATAGGACCTGTCAGCTAAGGCAGAGAGATGATGTTCTACATCTGAGCCAACAACTATGTTGAAATCCCTCTCCTCAGATGCCAAGATATGACCACTTCATCAAGTATGTGAACTGACGCAAGAGAACTTTACATCAATCAGGGATAAAATTACTTATGACTAAAGTCACTCAAGCTCCAGCCAAACCTAAAGGAGCAGTATAAATATAAGTTGTGAATAGGGGAAAATTGAGGAAGGCTCCATAGAAATTTCTGGGATCAGTTGACAGGCTAAATCTGTCCTTCTGTTGCATAGGGACTACTATCGAGTAAGAAATAAATATATTCCATGCATGCCAAATGCTGTTATTAGGACTAGAGCTTGTGCTTAATTTATAGTTTTGGTAGATTGCTTTACATGTTATTGCAGTCAGACACGCTCACCAACAACCCACAAACCTTATTAACCTCTCACAATTTGTATTAATAAAGAATGTTATTCCGTAAACTGTTCGAATGAGTCCTTTAGAAGAGCCAGTAGTAGCCGGTGGCAGCTAACATGTTGGGAAAGCCTGCTGAGAGCTCTCCCCACACTATCAGCCTTGCCCCCCAAAAAGGGCAGTCAAATCAGACTCCAACCATGTGACTGTTTTAGTGAACGATCCCCCTTACAGGATGCTGACAGACTAGTCAGACACAAGGGTCTCTGCTTCCCTAGGGCATTGACAGACAAATAAAACACTAAGGGCTGAAAAAATTTCATCTGTCTAAGCGTCAAACAAACCCTACCACTCATGTGACAATATGTATGCTCATCTTACATAAGCCTCTTAATTCTTTGCAGGAAATATTAATATCTAAATTATTTCACTGAAGATAAACTTCAGAAACTTCCAAATTTTGTGCTGCTAAAAAATCTAAATAAGATCGTCAAGCAGAGGCAATTTAATTAGAAAAAAGATATATGTACAGATATAAACAATTTTGTAATGAAGCACATTCTACTTGACTATTACCCATGCAAGTCTGCAAATTACATGAAAGCAACTCCTTCAGATTAAAGACTTTTCTGATTTTTTGCCTATTTCTATAATTTACAATGAAATCTTGTTAAAATGATTCCCTTTTATGAATATTTTTTGAAACATAATTAAAAAACAGTTCTTATTTAAAACCCCTACACATGGGATAGTAACTACATTACATAGGAGAAACATTGAAATAGAAATTTATAAATGTCAATGCATTTTTATTGATCTATATTGAAAATTTATAAAATCCCATCCAGATTTCAGAATCTGTAGAGAAAAAAAAAGGTGTGGTTTTGCAGACAAGATCTGCTAAATAAAGAATTTCAGACTTATTTGTCCCTGTAAATCTACATGTAATGTGGGTCCCTTCCTACTCAGAATAACCTGTGAACCTGTGAATAAAAAAAATAAACATGGAAGTAAATAAAAAATTATACAAATTTAGAGAGACATAAAAAACGTACAGAAATCTTCAGCAAGATAGAATGTCTTTCAAATTTGCGAGCAATTAAGTATACAGTGAAGATTGCTACTGAACTTACTGTGAAGCCAGTAAGAGAGATCGATTCTCAGTATCATTCTTCCTCAGGGAACATGCCATTGCAGAAGATCAGAATTTAACAGTTTATAGTGTGTGTGACTAGTCAGTAGGCTAACTCTAGAAATACGGTCTCTCATAGCTGACTGTTTTCTAGCTGCAGGACATCAAAGCTCAGAGGAGTGGCATATATTATTTTTTTTTAAAAAATCACATCAAGATAATTTCATGTGCTCAGCCTTCAAACTATTCATCCTGATCTAGAAACTATCAGGGGGGAGCGCGGGGGAAAGGGAAAAAGAACCAAAACTCTAGGGAGCTAAAATGAAACATTATTTGTACTTTAGTCAGCAAGAGTGCACATTGTAGGAAAACATTATCCATTTTAACAGATTTTCAAAAAAACATACAGTCTTTAGAAGTCATGTGTGCCTAAGTGCTCCAGAACACTAGTTTCCAGCTTATTATGCTAAATACTTGCTCATAAAACGGCCTGAATTTAAATTCTGCAGCCACGTAGAGTCGTTTGCTGAGAACCCAGATGGTAGTTTCACTTGCTAACTTTGCCAAACATGAATGAAACTTCATCTGGAGTTCTCAATATCAGTTTTCCATTTCTAGTTGTTTTCACAAAACGTCCAACCATTTCTAAGTAACATCTTCTGAAAAAAAATCTCATCCACAGAATGCGGGAGAATTCTCAAACCGAAGTTTGGTACCATCTTGAAGATTTGAAGAACAGATGTTATTTCAATATGGAAATATTGTTTCAATGTGTAAGCACGCAAGTAAGTTTACACACAATCTGTAAATTGGATTTTGTACATCTGAGCAAGTTATTTTCAGATCAGTAGAACTTTAATAGTTCCTTACTTTAAGATTCCATATACAGTGTATATCAAGTGTCCTAGTGAAAAGAATGAAGATATGGATATGTTTTGACTATCAATCACATGGAGAAAGATATCATTTAAAATGAATGTTGTTTACTTTGGGACAAACAAAGATATCCGATCCTCCAAACATCAATGCCCATCAATGCTACTTATTCTAGGCAGATTGTTCAGTCCAGTATAAGAATAGATCAACTTCCTGATCTACAAATAAAATACATATTTAACACTGCCACCATTTTTATAACCAGAATTTTGGATCTGTTCATTTTCCACTAAGAATTATATCAACTATTTTGTTATTTTCTAGGCATGTGAATGACTGTTGGATCCACTTTCTTTATATTTCTTTTGCTTGATATTTGAAAAATACTTTCATTTTTTTTAAAGATTATCAACAACAACCTCTCTTCCCATAAAAATTGAATTAATATGTGGCACACAACACAGTGGCAGACTGCTGAAGGATTATAATTTCAATCTGAAACACAAAACTTTTATATTAAAAAATCTCTGCCAAAGCAAAGATATTTTAATAAGGAAAATGTTTTTCTTTAAATAGATGTAAAAGATATAAGATATCTTTTATATCAAGATATAAAATATGCTTGCATATAAAACTGCATAGTTATTATACTCCACATAACACTAAAGAGATAACAAAATAGTTCTACATGACTGATCCTGTGAAAAGCAAGGAAAAATTATCTGAGTTATTAAGTCTTACCTGACCAGTGTCCAGTGGTGGAACCTGATCTGTCTGTACATGTCTCGCTTACAGGCCTGAACACAGTCTCCCAGCCACCCGTAGCATAGCGCCAGTTCTGGGACTCCAAAATGAGTGTTCGCTGAGTGCCATAAGCGATCATGAAGCAGTAGACTACATGATGAAGTTGACAACCATAGCCACAGCCTTTGTTGATATTACACACAAGTTTCTTAGCTTTGCTGCAATCCTTCGGGTTCTGTAAGTAAAGATGAAAAAGTGAAGCTGAAGATACACACAAAGGCACACTTTTTTCTGAAAAAGTGACAAATGTCATAAATCACGCAAGCCACCCTGCTAAAATACATCTTATATTCAAATGGATGAGTAAGCTTCAGCGCCATGAAAATTTTATGTGAATTCTTCACTGTGAACATGAACAGTTGTTGAATATACTTCACTATCCTAATGTAAAATAGAATACCTTCGAGATTTTAAATTATTTTTTCATTTGTAGATCTGTCAGAATAAGCCAACATTTGGACTCATGAGATCACATTTCATCAACACGATTCTCAGTGTTGGAATAGTTTTTCCCTTGGCATTTTACCAGGTTTGTTAGTTCTCTTACAATAAGCAGGAATGTCAACCAACAAAAGAAAATTTACACCTGCCCACATGGTACAAAATAAAACAAATGCTTATTAGTGGACTACTTCCCAGATTAACTGACCACATACCAAATGCAGAACATAAAACACATAAGTGAACAGACTGATACAGGACAGAATTTCAATCCGTATGCAGTCTCTATAAAATACTATACTTCACTTCCACAAACCAAGGGACCATAACACAGAAGGCAAATGCCTACATTATATGAATGCTATGTTTAAAAGTACAAACTGTTAGTTTTTTTACTTATGTGAACAACACAACAACATAATCAACAGTCGTTTTTCTTTTGTAAAATAGAGTGCTCTGCTGTGCACATTCAGGCTTGCATGCCTCTAGACATACTTCTAAACTCCAAAAAGGTTTTCCATGAAATCTCCAGCATCAAAGTTAGTTTCAGATAAGCTGGGAAGACTACTGGTATTTTGAGCATGAATATAAATTCTGTCCCTCTCACATCCAACCAACTTTAAATAAAATTTTCTTCAAATTCCCAACAAATCATCTTTAGAAAAAACCAATGATCTCTGTCTGGAGAACTGAGATCACTTCATCAAGTGATCCTAAAGATAATCTGAATATTCTGAGTACGTACTACAATACTTTAAAAAAAAATCAATTTGTGCATTCAGTTTGTAAAGGAGGGGAGAACAATTCAGATCTGGGAAGGAAAAAACCAACCAACCAAAAACAAAATAAAACCTCCCAAACAAACATCCAAAAAAACCCACAAACAAAATCCCCCAAAACAAAGCAAACAACCTCCCCAACATAAGCAAACAAAAATAACCAAAACCACAACAAAGACAAGCCAAAAAAAACCAACCACCAAACCCTATGATGTGTTAGAACTTCAGCTTCTTTTTTTTTTAAGGAAAACGTATCTGATTCAAACCCTAACTAGGTATTAAAACAATAAATAAAATAATAAAACAATAAATAAACTTTCCATTCCTAACTTTTGTTCCTCAGACAAATACTTTTGCTACCAAAAGTCTAATGGATAACTTAAGACTAAATCTGTCTTTGAAACTGTAACAAATGTACTTCCTAGTCTTCCAGGACAGCAAGAGGGGCTGTATTCTGTGCAGGTCCACACAGAAAGAATTCCATGAAACAATACCTCCTCATATCATTATTGCCAGTAGTATTATATTTTTATTATTATAATTATCATTAGCATTATCATATTTTACTGGTTTCAGTTATTAAATTGTTCTTATCTCAACCCACAATGGGGTTTCCTTGAGGGAGTTCTGTGTATGGTGTTTTGGGTTACTTCCCTCCAATTCTCATACCTGGCCCACCAAGGAGGGGAGAGAGGGAGTGAGCCGCTGCGTGGTATTTTGTTGCCATAATACTATTTTGAAAGGGAGAATCTCTGAGAAGTTTTAGAAAATACCAATCGGTTGTGTTTTCTACACTTGCAATTACCTTCAAATGCCCGTGTCTTCTTGACCACTAAAACATTTAATCAATGGCATATTTGCAATTTTGTCAACTTTTGTAAGGCATGCCTTTCTAACTTTATTTCATGAAAATGCAAGCTTCACATATTAGCTTATGAACAATATTACAGAAGTCAAGTAGGAATCACGTAATGAAACATAATTTGATAGTGTGACTGCTTATCAATGTTAATACAATGCACTTGGGGTTTAACATTGCTTGAAGACTTAAATAAAAACCATATATAAATATTCGTTTGTGACTTAAATAGGAAGTTAATTAAGCTAATGTCTTCATGACTGTGGGTTTTTTTCAAATTGCAACACTCAAACAGGGAAAAGACAATTCAGTATTTGAGCTTCAATTATCTATTGAGGATTTAGAAAGAAAAAGAAAGGGAAGTAGAGATACTTAGATATATTGCAGTTTCAACTGGTATTTCCTGGGAAAAGGTGGAATTATTAACCATCAATAAGGAAGAAAAATTAAATTGCATGAGAATTGCCTGTGTGTTCTTCAGCGAAAACAGTCAACCAAAGCAACCCATGAAGGTATTGAGTTGACAAAGGATAACAGTCAATTTCAATTTCAGATGACTTTTCCTCCTGGCACAATCACAGAAAAGGATTAGAAATTTCTGATTTGGATGAGTAGTGCACTCTGTTCTCAGCTCTACCAACACTGCTCATTACAGACTTCTATATTCAATTAAATGGTCTCCATAATCAAGAGAGGGGTGGGAGGGACCTCTAGGAATGTCAAGCCCTGAAATGTAACAGCCATACAAACGCATTAAAAAAAATACACATACAAACTACACTGCCCAAACAACCCAAGGCAACAACAAAAAAAATGAAACTCATTAAAAAATTCTAAACAAAAACCCCATGACTGACCAATCACACAAAACATACTTCAATATATAGAAGATTAAATTATCACGCCATGCCAGACCTTACACGTTTTATTTTTCTCAGAATTACTTCTATGAACAATGCAACTAAAATAGTAACAAATTTTCAATACTGTAAAATGGATAAAATTATGTATTTCTATGGAAGAGAATTTCACCTAAAATAAGTGGATTTGTATAACTGGAAAAATGGATTTGATAGTCTTTTTCCACAAATAACATGGGCATACACTCTTTCTCTCACAAAATTCAGGATTTCCACTGTATTCTTCTCCAGGGTTCCTGGTTGGCCTACTGACAGAAAGTAAAATCAGATGGGAATGATGTCAGAAGGGTTGCTTCAATGCCCCAACACCTCCCGGTGTTTTCAAGTGTGCCATTATCCACCAAAACACATGAAAAATTGGCAAAGGTAAACTCTGCTCCTTAACATACATTTTACAAGAAATTACTGTGTTTATAAATTTAAAACCGTTTAGAGAAGGGTACTCAATCCAATGAATCACAACAGATTAGGGTAGAGTGGGCAAGCAGTCTGTTACAAATTACTAAGTAACCTCATAAGCACAGTATGATGCTCATTAACAAAGTTGTTCTTTTTCATATTTTCCACACTTTCATACTTTCCTTGATACTACACAGTGTGTTGGGGGAGTCTCACCCGAAATCTGTGGAAAATATCACTTTTTGAGAAAAAGATGTCATGGTTCCTTGGTTCCAGCTCCCCTCAAGACTTCGGTGATGGAACAAATTCAAACAAACAAACTTCGTCCAGCTGCTGGAAGAAAATGTTCACCTTTCCCTGGTCAGAAATACTATGTATTTGATTTCAGAGTCAGAGATTCTTATCTGCCTCTAATGTTAATTTTTCTGGATTGCACCTAACCTCCCACAACACACTAGCTGCAGCTTGAATAAAGCATCCCAGCATGCAGATGGATTAACACCAGGATGCTGCTCAATCCACATGTAGAAATTCTAGAGAAAACCTCAAAATAGATACCAGCAGTGATCACACTTTCTAAGCAGTTATTATCCTAACACCATATTTTCGGATACTAAATTTACTAAGTAACCTTATGAAGAAAACATAAGACGTGTTTCATGGCATTCAAAAAGCAAGTAATTTTTCACTTTCACAGTCCCTTTCTAAACATCCACAAAAAATCAGAAAAATTAGCTCTTTTAAACTCTTTTGTTTTGTTCTAGTGTTACAGGGAAGGAATCAAATCACTCCTTCAGTGCTATGCAATAAATCCAGCAACCTAGCAAAAATGGGAACAGAACTGAAAAATACAAATGAGCTTAGAATATCAAAGTGAATTATCAGGATTATCTGTACTTGGAGTACATAACAGAAAACTTTCAAATAAATTTAAGGATGCTGGGTCCAGCACAGGAAAACAGAACTACTATATGGTTTACCTATTAAAGAAATCATCTCTTCTCCCAGCAGAGTGCCCATACAGACACATGGCTGAAATCCTTCAGCTACTGTCCTCCTTCCCCATAGAAATAGTAAAAGCTGATGGAGAATTTCTGAAAATTTTTCTACTCTATGTTTCAAATTATTTGGACTATATCAACAGCACATTGTAATTGCCATAACACACTACAATTTTTTTCTCATGAGTGAAGTGGAATTACTGGGAAAATAAATAATAACATTGATTTGCTTGATTAAAGGATAAATACTGGATACTGTGTTCAGTTCTGGGCTCCTCAGTTTAAGAAAGATGTACAGATCCTTGAGCGTGTCCAGAGAAGGGCGACAAGGATGGTGAAGGGGCTGGAACACAAGCCCTATGAGGAGCAACTGAAGAGAGCTGGGATTGTTCAGTCTGGAGAAGAGGAGGCTGAGGGGAGACCTTATTGATCTCTACAATTACCTGAAAGGGAGTTGTAGCCGGGTGGGGGTCGGTCTCTTCTCTCCGGCTACCAGTGACAGAATGAGAGGATGAGTCTTAAACTGTGTCAGGGGAAATTTAGACTTGACATTAGGAGGAAGTTTTTCACAGAGAGGATGATCTCTCAGTGGACTGGGCTGCCCAAGGAGGTGGTGGAGTCTACCTAAACCCTCCCTAGAGGTGTTTAAGAAAAGGTTGGACGATGTACTTGGTGGCATGATCTAGATATTAGGGTAGTATGTTATAGGTAGGATGGTGTGTTGGTAGCAGGATGACAACAGGTTAAGTAACAGGTTAGGTAACAGGTGATAGGTTGGACCTGACGATCTCTATAGTCTTTTCCAACCTTACTAATTTGGTGATTCTGTGAAAAGTTTACACTTTTCAAGACTTGTGAGGGGTGCATACCTTTGCATGTACACAGTGTCCAGTGTCTTTTTTATTGTTGTCAGTTTAGCATGAGCACTTTTATTAAAAACATATGTCAGTAATTTTAATGTGAGGGAGAAATGATTTAATATACAGAAAATTAAATTAAATCACCAAAAATACTGGGAAATCTACAAATCTCAGAATAAAGTCTTGTAAGCAACTTGCTTTTCTTTGCATGCATACAAAACCCAACTAAATAAAATTATATTTTTAATTCAAAGCAGGACAAAAACGTCTGATCTTTTTCTTTTAAAATCACAGGCAAAAATATTCTGCTATTGGGAGGTTGTATGCTGAATCATAAACTTCCTAAAATAAATAGAACAAAAATAAGCACAAAAGGGAAGGGACAGAAAACTGCTGCCTTCATAATCATTTACTCACTTGATTACAGTACTACAGGTGCCCTTGTGTAACTTCTCTTGCATATTCTCTTCAATTGTTTGATAATAAACATCTCTGAAAATAAGGCCTTTTGCTTAGACGTAATCTCCTAGCTTTTAAAATGTTCCTCTAACTACAGGGAACTAGTTATATGTAGCCTCATTAAATCAATTTTATGGTAATGTCATCCAAATGAAGTATCAGTCATCACTATTCACAATCATTCAGCTAAATGACTTCCCAGGGAGATGTCCCAAAATAATGCAGCTGTCACTGTTCAACATGTACAAGAGAAAAGCCATACAGTACTTTCATACTTAACTAAAAATAAAATTAGAAATATGTTCCAAATATTTCTTTTTGGCATTGAGGGGCAAGACTTGTTGAATTATTTTCTTTTCCTTTTTAGAACAAATATACCATATTATTAATAGATATATACATATGTGGAATTTCCAACCATGGACTGCTTTACATTGCTGCTTATCTGGTAAGCCAAGAACTTAGTGCTCTTTTTGATGAACTTTTTGCACAGTTACTATAGTAAAAATATCAACACTTATCAAAGTTAGAATTACATTTTTTGGAAATACGTACTGTCCTTCCTCAATTTAAACCACAAAGACAATTACAAAGGAAATACATGTCCCTTCTGTATAGTTTCTGGATCCTTTCATAGGCAACAGTAATACGGAATTTCATGTGCAACAGTAATACCTCTATATGTTTCTAACTTCAACAGTGATGATTTAATAAAAATATAAAACAATGTACTTTCCTCTCTGATAGAGAAAAGAGGGAAATACTAATTTTTGTGTTTCCCAGTGTCACGAGATGAACCCATGATGATTAAATTCATATTTTAAATGCAAAAATATGAAAAAACACTCAGTTCTTTCCATAATAGAAATGTTGTAATTTACTCCTTTTTAATAAATAAATGGAATAGAAAAAAAAAGTGGCCTAAAAAAAAGTGTATGCTGGAAGCTGAGCCAACTATGCCAGACCTATTTCTACTATTTCTACTTCTGAATCTAATGCCACAACTTTCTGCAAATCACCTGCTCATGCTCATGTTTCCTTCCTGCCACTGTCCTTTTCCTGCCATGTCTCTGCTGGGGTTTTTTGTCGGGGTTTTTACCAGGGTTTCTGGTTGCTGCTGTGTGTCTCTTGTGCTCAAACATGGTGGAGGCGGCACACCTCTCCAGAGCAGGCCTCCGGGGGAGGCTTGGGGAATGAGTTCAGTGCTGGCCGGGGCAGCACTGTGGGTACCGTGGCACTGTACGACGGGAGCAGCAGCTGAACAGGCTGGGACAGGCCCCGCTGTTCAAAGGGGCTGCTTTGGGGTTTATTTTTCCAGGAATGTAACAGCCCCTGACCAAAGCTTTTCTGGCAAGAGTGGGGGCGAGCAGGCAGCACTGATCCGGCTGCCTCGGGATGGAGCAGGTGGCAGCCGGGGTCTGTCTCCCACTGGGGCTGTCTGCAGGAGCGTGGGCGACCAGCAGCTGTGCAGGGCAAAAAGAGTTGGTGGCTCTGTGATCTGCTCTTGCAGCGGCTCCTAAGATGTGCAGGGCAGGGACGGACTCGGGAGCCGGTGCAGCACCAGAGCATGGATGCATCCCCGCGCCGGGAGCGCCCACAGCCCCGCTTGTCCCTGCGCCTGTTGCCCAGCCCCCAGCACACATCCTACAAGGGAACTTTTTATTTTATTTTGGACAGCGAGGGGGGTTCCAGTGCTAGCACTCTGACGTCAGGAGTCCGTGTCGCTGGCATCGGGACATGCCGAACTATGCTCTCCATGTTCCGCCAGTGCCAGCAAAACTGAAACGTGGTGCCAAGTCGGCGGCTCGGCTCCTGTCCACCTGGGTTTAAATCTCCCATCCGCCGTCACCCCAAGGTCGGCATTGGCAGCAGCAACCGTACCCCTCCAAGCCCCAATTTGCAGCTGCACAGCGCTCCGTGCTGTAGGTGCCAGCATGGCCCCCGGCCCTTTGTCCCACATCAGTGGTCCCAGCTTCACAGAGATGGGACTGGCTCCCCTTTCTCCTAAATAGTGAGAATGAAGCATGTATGGCAAGTCTGGTGGGTGGTGACGCCGGGGGGGGACCAATGATATATTCATAACTTCATTATATACTCACAAGCCGATGGGATGGCGGTACGTTCTGCACACGCGTCGAGGTCACACTGCTCGCTGAAAAATCACGCGCAACTATTGGATCTCGTAAATAACGGATCACGACTATGCGTAGGATGACTGTACTTGAAATATTAGGATTCTGTATATATTGCCATTTGGAATTGGTTTCATTCTTAATATTATTTCTGCCAGTTTTTTTAAATGAGAACAAATCACCCAAGGAGGTGGTGGAGTCACCATCCCTAGATGTGTTTAAGAATAGGTTGGATGCTGTACTTAGCAGCATGACCTAGATAATAGGATAGTCTGTTATTGGTAAGATGGTGGGTTGGTAGCAGGATGAAACCAGATTAGGTAACAGGTGATAGGTTGGACTCGATGATCGTTATGGTCTTTTCCAACCTTACTAATTCTGTGATTCCATGATCAGCTCTACAGAGAGGAAAGCTCGTTATCATAGATTACTTGCATCTAAATAACTTCTAGGAGCAGCTATCTGGGCTTCCAGCTCTTCAATCAGCAAGTAAATTTATTTCAACTTCACCAGAAAACAATGTAGACAGTTATCTAATGCTTCCAATTTGAGCTTCTGCTCTCCTTAAACTCCTTTTACTTTTGTTATTCAATATACATATTTGGAGGTCCTAATCTTGAACTATATCCTGAACATTTTAAGACATACAACAGGAAGACCTCCAGAAACACATATATGCCTGAATAAGACAACAAATTGATACTATGAAAGACAGGGAAAAGGTAGAGAAAGGCTATATTTATCAGCATAAAAAGTAGTTACAGTATACCATTGCCAAAAAATGACAACAAGAATGAAAGAATGAAGAACAGTTCTCAGGAAAAAGCTGATGAAATACAATAAAGTGATGACTCCTGCATAATTTATAGGGATGTTTTTTTCCTCAAAAGGGTGTCTTTTTTATTTAACAAACAACATAGCTTGGTCATAGAAGTTTCCAACAGCTGAACTGCGAAATAATGAACATCTGTGAAAAAAGTTCAGCTATTTACACAAGAGAAAATGTCAGTCATTAGGAGTGACCATACAAAACAGGTGCTCATGCCATGAAAAATAAACCAAGTGCATATAATACAGACTACATTAAGTAACTTTTTGATCATTACATAAACAGTTGCATGCATCGACATGAAAAAAGTTCCCAAACCCTAAGATCAAGTTTTATTTAAATTTTATACACACACACACAACACTTACATTAAAAGGCCTTATGCACTCACAAATATGACCATCTATGAGAAGTCTCACACATCTGTTGAAACAGCCTAGGACCAGACAATATACAAGCACTTCAATTTCGGATACTGATGTTTTTTAAAATGGACTTGTTCAGATGTTTGATACAGGGACTTCTATATTTTTAACACTGTGAAAACATATTTATGCATTCTGATACTCCAAGGAATAAAAAAAAATAAACCAGAGACTTATCTTTTATCATAAAACAAAAAATTCAAATAGGTAAGTAGAACTCAGTGAAAACCACAAATGCAAAAGAACTCAACCCACAAAGAAATAAAGAAACCAAAATAACCACCAACAAACCACCAACAAAAGTTCCAATAGATTTCTTTGAAATACTATTGATTTGGAGATTCAGAAAATTACAAATTTAGTGAGTTAGGCAAGGGCATAGAGATTTTGGGATTTTAGTGAATTAGTGAAAATTTAGTGAATTGTTAGTGAATTTTAGACGGATTAGTAGACTTCAAAATCATTCAAGAGGCCTGAGAGTTAAGGTTGAATATTAAGGGTGAAAATCGCTGTCCTGCAGTCCTTGAAGGCAAACAAAAGTGAGTGCTAGCCACAACAAGGGGAAAAGAATGAGCAACATTGGAGCTAATTGGTTGAAGGACTTATGGCAAAGCACATGTCCATCACATAATGTTGAAGGGATGAATATTCATGGAGTGATTTGCATATGCATGAGACAAGAGGTTAAAGATGGATGACAAATATGGGCCGTCCTCTTTTGGCACTTGGCAGGGCAGGGGACACTGCTGTCCCTCTTTCCTTGGCTCTTGGGCCAAAAATAAACTTTTTCTGCTTGCAAGCAAATTACCTTGAGACTTCCACCTCATTTTCCTTAAATCACTATCTTCCATATACATACAAAATAATGCTTGAAACAAATGTTATAATTTCTTTTCTACAAAATTTATTCATATACCAACATTCACTTTAAAACATCACGTAATTATTCTATTGCAAGGGTATAGCTAAGTGCTATATATGTAAGAGGAAAGAAACATTTACCTTGATTCAAAAACTCTCTTCTCTTACCTGTAAATAAGTTATTCTTCTCTGTACCAGATCTGTTAGGTCTTTGGCCTCTTTTTCTCTCCAGTCTCCTGCTCCATCTGTTTGACTGAGGTAGTACAAGTCGGTCATTATTGACCTACAAACAACAATAGAAAACAATCTTAAAAAATGGGAAACAATCTTAACATTACTAAATTGGAGGATTAAATGAAATCAAAGATAAATTAAAGAGCTATTTCAATTGTATCCTCAAAAACAGTTTCTTTGTGCCACCTCCTACTCCACAATTCAAACAGCAAGAAACACTGACTGAGTCCTTCATCTAACATATGTTCCATACCCATAAGCAATTACAGTATTAAACAGGGGGTAGGTTAGAAAAAATCTTAGGCATAACATTTGCTTGATACAAAGCATTTGTTTCTGGTATATGCTAAAGCAAACTAAAAGGAAAGAACAGTTCCGTGCTAGATACATTACTCAGTGGCCCCACATGGAAATGCGGCAGAGATTTCTACAGTAGCTTCTATTATAATGCATTGTTATTTTGCCTCTTGCAATCATCTTACTATGCTTTTATAGAATATAATATTACAACTGTCTTTAGCACAGGTACAACATTCCTTCTATTTCTATTAGTGAAAACTAAGGAACATTATTACAAGGTTTAGTTAAGAGTATTTTCTATGATATGGAGCTTCCTCTGATTCTGGAAGAAGATACCAGTGTTCTGTCTGCTCAGAATGATTGCATGCTGCTAATACTCAAATAGATATAGAAAAAATAAAAATTCTAAATACACTCATGGCCATACAAATCCACACTAAAATACATGAATTTTGAGGAACTATCAAGTACTAAATTGAGGTTATCTAATATACTAGAGACTCCCCCTTCTCAGGGTTCTAACATTTCATTGGCCAAATAAGAAGATAAAGAATCCCTCATCATGAGAAGAAAAGTGATATATGACATTTATTTATTAATTAGCCAGATTATCCAAAATTAGTATTTTGCAAAAAAGAGTCCAAACAGTACTGCCTAGGAAAAGATTTTCTTTTTTTAATCTCTGTGGCTTTTGGAAGGAAACAGAAAACAAGAGGTAAACTATTCAAAGTGTTTGTAAAAATGTTAATGATTGTTCTAAAAGAGAAAGGTAGCCCAATCCAGCATAAATAATTTCAGGGTTGGTTTCACAGACTGAGAATATTTAAAACTGCTACACATTTGTCCATAACAATGTTAAAGTTTTAAGTTTGAACCCTCATTCTTAATACAGTAATCCCTCACTACTTCGCAGTTCAGCATTCACGGCTTCAATATATCACGGGTTTTTTCCCCCTGGCTTTACCGTCTTTACCATATTTACCGTATTAAACACTGCTTCGCAGATTTTGCTTATTGTGGCATCTTTCTGGAATCGACCCCCTGCGATATTCGAGGGATTACTGTACTTTCATCTAAACTGCAGATGTTGCAATTTATTGCCTGAAATTCTTGATAAACCACAATTTTGCTCACTTGTAAGAAAGAGATGCAACAGAACAAAGGCAGAGAAATTCGGGAAGTCACAAAAACAAACTATGAGGATAAGATAAGGGTATTTCCTAACAACATTTGAAGTGGTCATGTCACATTGTTAGCAGCACTTGTTAGTCCTGGAACCACAAACCTAGTTAGCTAAGGCCATCCCTTGCAAATAAGCTTAGCAAGTGAGAGAGAGGACTAGACTATATATCCCTATTAGGTAACTATTTCTAATGACACAGTATTTAAGCACTAAACATTGAGGTAAATCAAATTGGTACAGACCTATCTTTCTCAGCAGTTATTACGTAAGCTTCTCTTGCTAATAAGCAGATTCATGGATCTGTAGCTTTTCATTCTCATACAGTCATTCTGATCTTTACATCCATGTTTCAACAGAGGCTAACAGTGACACTGACTTACAAACAGCATCCACTCTTGTTGTATTAAAAATTATACCCAAATTTTTCAACAGCAGTAATCTTCACTTTCAGTCAATCAATTGGAAGAACTTTATCTACATTCTAACCTCAAACTACATAAGCTGTATTTTCTTTTACAAGGCAGTTGAGATTGAAATACCTTATTCCTGCTTTGCACAAAAATTAAACAATTTAACATATCATCAGGTAGCTAGTTTTAAATCAGTAACTATTAAAGACACATAATACCCAAAGCAACATCTAAAGACAGTTTAGGGAGAATTAGAAAAGAACTACTGATGGAGTAGGCCTAATACATTGGATTATATACAAATAACTGAAGAAATAGAGTCTTCTCCTTTTAAGACACTGTTTTCCAACATACAGAGAGCATTTAGGCTGATAGATATACAGTAAAACAGACTACAAGTCGGGTTATTAATGAAATTTATTTTAAAAATCAGAGCTTTAGAATGAGAAGTAAAATAAATCTTAAGGACACCTTTCTCCACTTCCTTCCTTCCAAGTTCTACCTCCTCCTCCCCAGCAGTGCAGGGAGACGGGGATTGGGGGTGCCAGCTGTTGTTTCTGCCTTTGTTCAGAGAGAGGAGTCCTCCCCCTGCTTCCTGTATGGTCCTTCCCGCAGGAGACAGTCCTTCATGAGCTGCTGCGGTGTAAGTCCATCCCATAGGCAGCAGTCTTTCAGACACTGCTGTCACATGGGTCACTTTTCCACAGAGTGCAGTCCTTCAGACACAGGCTGCTCCAGCTTGTCCCTCACAGGCCACAAGTCCTACCAGGAAGTCCTGCTCCAGCATGGGAGCATCTCCCCACAGGTCAGCAGGTTCCTGCCAGGACCCTGCTCCAACATGGGCCTCCCATGAGGTCACAGCCTCCTTCCAGCATCCATCTTCTCCAGTGTGGGCTCCTCCATGGCTTGCAGGTGGATCTCTGCATCCTGGTGAACCTCCATGGGCTGCTTCCAGCAGCTTCTCAAAGAAGCCTCCTCCTGCTACCAAACCCTGGCCATAGAAACCCAATATAAACCATGTTCACAGGTTCACAGGTTATTCTGAGTTGGAAGAGACCCACAGGATCATCTAGCACAACTCCCAGGCAAACGCCCACCCAGGGATCAGCCCCACAAGTGTGGAACCGCAGGCACCACGATCCATTTGTCTGAGCCTCCCACCATCTAGACCATGTTGCTGAGATCCTCATCCATTCTTCTCTTAAACACCTTCAGGGATGGCGACTCCACCACCTCCCTACACAGACCATTCCAATGAGTGATCACTCTCTTGTGAAAAAACTCTTCCTAACATCCAGCCTAAACATCTCCTGGCATAGCTTGAGGCCATGTCCTCTTCTTCTCATGCTGGCAGCCTGAGAGAAGAGATTCACACCTACCTGACTGCAACCTCCCTTCAGGTAGTTGTAAACAGCCATGAGGTCACCTCTGAGCCTCCTCTTCTCCAGGCTGAACAACCCTAGTTCCTGCAGTCACTCCCCATAGGGCTTGTTCTCCAGTCCTTTCACCATCCTTGTCGCCTGTCTCTGGACCCTCTCAAGCAGCTCAACATCCTTCTTAAACTGGGGAGACCAGAACTGGACACAGTACTCAAGCTGTGGTCTGACCAGCGGTAAGTACAGGGGAAGGACAACCTCCCTAGTCCGATTGACCACACTGTTCCTGATACAGGCCAGGATGACATTGGCCTTCTTAGCCACCTGGGCACACTGCTGGTTCATACTAAGTTTCCTGTCAATCATTACTCCTAAATCCCTCTCCATTTCATCACTCTCCAGCTACTCATCCCCCAGCCGATAGCGATGCATGGGGTTGTTATGCCCAAAGTGAAGAAAAAATATAAAGTTTTAAACTCTAAACTAAAAATCCTTTATCCTTAAAAGTAGCTGTGCAATCACACAACCACATTTTAAAAAATTGTCAAATGCTCTTTCACAACTCTTAAAAAAGACTTTTCTGTACCTGTGATGTAAGTAACCAGTATACACTCTTTTCATTTTATAGAAACACACTTCTATTAAATATTGACATAAAGTAACTGAAAATACAAAGGTTAACAATTAAAAAGAATTCTCCTTTAGCTCTTAAGTGCTTTTTACTATTCCTATAGAAAAAAAGTGTTGTCCAAATTTTATATTATTGGCCATGGTGTCCATAACAAAGGAAAAGCAGCAGGTAAGGCCTTATACAGCCTCGGTGGCTCAATACTTTAGATAAAAGCAGCCATGCTCAGTACAAACCATAAAGAAAATCAAAAAATGTGCAGGAGGTTTTTATGAATTCATGCAAGAGTTTTCAGAAAGTATCCACAATCTTTAAAAAGAAATTATAAAATCCTGAAATAAGTAAGGAACTGAAAAATTCACAGGTGTCATTACACAGAAATTATTATAAGGTAATACTGGTTTAAGACACAGTCACAGAAACCTTTCTTTGATTTTCAGTGCTCAGAAATGTGCCTTTTCAGTTTACCTCTGCTAGGGTTTTTTGAATGTGACCACCATGATAGCTTATTAATGCAGATTTAGAAGAGACACAAATAGCAAAGACCAGGGTCAGAGTCCATATAGCAAGTTAAAAGTAGATGGACTGGTGATCCACGAGCCCAAGATAGCTAAGTGCAGACAAAAGATTAGCGAGTACAGGATTATTAGAGGTTATTGCAAGTGTTAAAATGGCAGAACACTTCAGACAGTGCCATTGCATATTTGGCATGTCAAACTTTGTCTTTCAGTGTGTTAGTAACCAACAATATCAATTAAGTGTTATTGGTTTTTTATATCATAAAATATATCTTGGAGCTGCTCTTCAATGCATTTTTCTCCTGGAAAGCACAATGAAGGAAAAAATCTGACCATATACATATTTCATATGTATTTGATAGCCAAAACAAAGGAGAGAAGGGTGGCTGTTTTGATAATCAGTCTAGACAATTATTCCAACCATATGACAAAATTATCTTTAAACCTCCTAGAAATTTTACATTAACAAATAAAAAGTGAAAGAAAAATCTGTGATTCAATGGAAATAATGTGAAAATTTGTGCAATCACAATGCAACAAATGTTGGCCGAATACCACAAAATCCCTGATGACAGCTGTTCCCCTGGGGAAGGAATGAAACTAACTCAGTAACAGCCACCTTGCAAACGACTTATGTCAACAAAGGAAACAATCATGACAAATAGAGGACTAATTTGCTCTTTTTTATTAACTCTATATCAAATAGTTACTCTCAATAGCCCTCTTCCCTATAGCAACTACAAGAAAACAATTATGTACTTCTCAATGCAGAGAACTCTGTGTTGGGAAACATTGTTTCTCAGCAGAATCAGTAGTGAAATACAAACATATGCAAAATCAGAACTCCACAGGGGAAAAATATACCCAGCCCCTAGAACATACCCAACAAATAGCGATTAAAGTATCCAAGAAGCGCACTGTCTTACGCATCTCTTTTCTTCCAGAGCTATCTAATCATTTGATCACTACGTACCTCTTTTATTTGCTTTCCCAAGTAGTACAGCAAGACAAACATAAATAACATTAACATTTCTAATCCAAAAAGTGCATTATAATAAGTATTAAAATTTCTAAGACATCTATTTATGCATATTTCTATGTATATGTAAAAATAAGTGATACCAGTTTGACTTGTTGTGTTCCATTTATGTAAGATACAACATTTGAAGACAGCACTGCCCACGAAAGAGCATTTGGCAACTTGTTTAATCCGTATTAAAAAATTCAACAAGTACACATGTACTTAAAAAATCACAAAAGAACAGACAAAAAATCTACGAAAATCATCAAAAACCTGTGATTCTCAGAGCAAATGAGAGCATCTAATTTGTTCATTCCAAACTATGTTCCTTTCAGGAGAAGAGACCAGATGGCCTGTGTGGAGGGAAGATGAGATCACTACTTCCCTGGGGAGCAACTCTGCATTGTAAGGGAAAAGAACAACCCAGACACAGCAGTGCATCACATGCCAAAGGATGTGCACACAAGGAACTGGGAGTTTTTGTGAAACTCACACTGCAAGACTAAAGGATTTAAGGAAAAGAAGTAAACAACTTGACCTGAAAGGTGAAAAAAAACTTCCTCAGAACTAGAGGCAACAAAGAAAAGCATTCTGCAATGCAAGATACTATTATTATTTGAAGGCAATATTGTAAATACAACAAGAACACAGCCTGAATTCTGTAGAAACATTTTTGTCTCTGTTTTCTCTTATGCAGCTCCTTTGAATTTCCATATTGTAAATAGTTTGTCTACACTTCAGTAAAATAAAACCTAGTCCTGGCTGTCTGGTTTTAGCTTAAATGATTTTACTCTTCTTGTTGGACCTCACTACTAAGACTCAACAGATTCCAGGATATTCTGTTTTTGATAACCACTGTGACAGTCAAGAATAGTTGTATTCAACACAAAAATTCTCAAATAATAAAAAAGAGCATTTGTGATTGCTTGCATCGTATACAAGCTTATTCCAGTAACCACAGTGATTTCACACTTCCCCAATGGGATTCCTCATAACTGCCAGAGGTCTACAAGGCAGACTTTTGTAATCAATAAAAAGGAGTTATGCATTTCTAGAATGGGTTTCATCTCCTCCTGAAGTACAGAGAGATGTGAACACAAGGCTGACAGAAATGCAGAAACTTGCAAATTTGGCTTAAGCAATTAATAGTTATTGGTATAGAAAGGAAAGGAATATGGAAAGGACTCATCCTGGGAAGCAGGGACCTAAAAACCTTCTGGCATCAGACACACAACATTAGTCAAGTTTTCACTTTGACAACTACCTCATCTGGTTTTATAAACAGAGCAATAATAAGTGATTTTGTTACCATGACAAATATAAGGAAAGTCTGGCATTAGACTAGCTGTTCCAGATTTTGGCAGAGCTAGGTTAAAAAGGTACTTAAAAATCAATGACCTGAAGTCCAAGAAACACAAATGAAAATAACTTCTATGGAGAACAAATATTTGTGAGTGGAGATAACTATTGAAACAAATTGTCCAGGGAAGTGGCAGCTTCTCTGTCAGTTCACTGTTCAGCTGAAGATCTCAAGTCTTTTTGAAAATTCTGCTTCAGCCAAGCACTACTTATTTCAGTCAAATACGCAGTATATCTTACTGCACTTGGCAGAGAAACAATTGGATAAAATTTAATCACACCTTTTATATAAATAATAACCCTCAATAATTGAATAGTCCTTTCTTGCTTCCAACTCAATCAATCGGTGTCAAATGGATTTTATGACTGTGGAATATTAAATTACAAAATTTAATTTTTTGCATACATTAATAATCACATTCTTATTGTCTTTAAACTACGTTTTAAATATTGTTTAAATGATTTTTAAGAATTAAAAATTTGTACCATTTTTCCCTTTACTAAACTATTATTTTCAAAGGCTAATGTTTTATTACTGATGTTCATGCATGCATATGACAGGATTTTTGGGGAAATTGGCATTTGTTCGAGGTTGTATATCTAGTTAATTCAATTATTTACTTATAGCTCTTCATTTATAAGACTCAGACTGTCACAGCAATCCTGTTAGGAACAGAATTATAAATATAATATGCTTCAAGACAGATTTCACAGGATTTTTAACAGTTCCTGGTTTAATCTCATTCAGCATGAACAAAATTCATACAAAGTATTTTCACAGAATCACAGAATTAACTAGGTTGGAAAAGACCTTTGAGATCATCAAGTCCAACCTATTACCTAACACCATCTCATCAACTAAACCATGGCACTAAGTGCCACATCTAGACTTTTTTTAAACACCTTCAGGGACAGTGACTCCAGCACCTTCCTGGGCAGCCCATTCCTGTGGCAAATCACTCTTTCTGAATTTTAATATAGTACAGAAGATACTCCAACAACACGGAGGCCAGAAGATCGACAAGGAAAAATATCATTTCAATACATCTTTGAACAACATAATGACAGTTTAATTAAGGATCAAAATCAAGTAACAGAAGTACCTTTCCTGATGACCCAAATCAGACAGAAATTCATCAATGCGTTTTTGCAGTTCACTTCCTTCTAGATTTTTTAACTTCTTCAGTTCACTCTGGAGGAAAAACCAAAGTTCTTTAGCCCCATTTTCAATCCTCCTCCTCAGTATTTCATGGTCTTTTCCAAGGCCTTCTATTCAAAACAAAAAAGGGGATAAAAGCATCAGTACTTGTAGCTGAATTACTTGTTAAGAATCCAATACATCTGTGATATGAAAAATCAAAACACCAAAGCTCGTTTCAGAAGTAAAAGAAAACTTATCTACCAACCATCTCCTGTCCGCTTCTTATAGTTTTCTATCTGTTCTTTGGCCTTTAGAAGTTGCTCCTCTAAAGCATGTACCTTTCCTGCAGCTGGTCCCTGATCAATGGGACCATCTGGTATCCTAGGATACAGAAAATAAGGAAATTATATGATTTATAAATAAATTATTTCCGTTAACAATTCAGCTATCCTCTTTTTTATTCCATTCTGTTTTACTGATAAATCTTTGTCACATTTTCTTAAAACTAGAAGAAATTAAGCATATTAGAGATTTTAAAATATTGAGCCCATAGGAGAAAACCAGCACATAACACAGTTTCAGCATACAGATTCAATCTGATGATAAACTGTGCTGTTTACAAGACTTGCATTCACTGACAAGAACACTCATAGGCTCTCCTTATGAAAATAGCATTTGTGGCAGCTTATCAACTGTTTGATTAACTGACTGGAACACAATAAAGCCTAAGATGTACCTTCACAAGACAAGTTCTGATTACTTTTTGTATTCACACACAAAGTACATTCTACTCTTGAATGCTGGCCATATATTCTTAGAGGACCAGAGCTCCAGCACTTAAACTCCACTATTAAGTTCAGTCTTCCACACATTTGCATAAGATGATTTCAACGTATTTTCTGAACTCATAGCAAGACCCAACCTTCTTCACAGTACCATTATAATGATTTTTTATAACTCAAGTATTCTCAACTGCTGGTCACTTAAAGCAGCACCAGCAACTGTACCATCCATTTGTGAAATCTCTGGTATGTGAGCACAGGAAAAGTATGGAAATACATATTCTGAAATCTGGAGTCTTGAGAACTGCGAAGAATACAGAATTCTTGTAGAACATGAAGATGATTCTTCATTCGTAAAGGCGTACGAGCATAAAAAGAAAGAGATATTCTCTACACACACACACACGCAGAGTTTCAAAACATCACACAGGAAGACCTCTTGACAGGCAAAAAATGCCTTTAGCATAGAGAAAACAGTAGTTTCAGGGAGCATCTTCCCTGTAAAAAAGAAATACATGACAGCATTTTAAATATCCTACTGAGAGGTCTTTAACATCTCTCAGATCTGGATAACTAAATGTCAATAAAATTTCAGGAATTCATGAAACATTCATTTTCACTGGAACAGTTGAAGGAAATAAATACTAAATGCGGGCATTGGAAGGATGTATTACACAAAGCATAGCATTTAAGTCCCTTATTTTCAGAAGAGGTGGAAGAGGAAGCTGTGTAGTCTGACAGAAATTTAGTAAAAACTTTTGCACTGCTAAAGCTTCCGATTGAAAGTAGATTTGTGTTTTAAAGCTAGCATGGTAAATAAAATGGAATTATCATCAACTGCTCATATATCTGTTTCTTAATGTACTGAGGGAACAAGCAGGTAAAAACTGAGTGAAATATTCTAATCTTAAACATATGCACTCCCTAAATATACTCCCTCTGTATCTTCATCAACATTCCAGTTCTGAATTTGTGTCTACAACAAATTGACAGTATATTACACTGAGATACAGTATTGTATCGCCATGTTGTCACACAAGACAATACCAACAAAGCTTTACAAAGTATATTGAAAGACATTTAAACCCTTATACTAGTTTAAAACCACCAGGTTGAAATGATCTGCCAACTTGGTATCACAGTTTGAACTGGGACAGAATAACTAACCACAAAATTATCAGAAAAAATGGAATGACATATCTTGTACAAGTCACATACCCTAAAAGTGGAATATGTGAAGAACAATAACGTGAAAGGATACAAAATCATTACCACAAGTCTAAAGACAGCACACACATCCTCTTCACATAAGGAAAGTCTATTAAAGTAGCAATTACAGAATCCTACAGAAGGATGATTGTGGATGATATGAAAGAAGCACAGTAATTCTGCTAATTTGATATAATTAAGATCTTAAAAAGAAAAGTACATGCCATTTAACATTCAGTTTGCTTTGGCATACTGCAATAAAAATGTTTATTATACTAAGTCTGTTAGATAAAAGGAGCTAGGATGGGGGGGGACATTCTCTAAGCTAGCTGTTTGGACTTTCAAAAATTATATAATTTTAGGATAAAACGAAGATAACTTATTCTTTTTGCAGTTTTGTCTCTACATCTGTTACCTCATCAGACTCGGAATTGCTGTCTTCCTCACTTTCCTCCAGTCACAAATTAAGGAAAATATTCTTCTCTGCAACCAGCACAGCTTGCCTGTTATTGCCCTCTAAAAGTACTTCAACTGAGTTGGAGATAAGACAACATTTGAAGGAAAAGCATTGGAATTAAAATCCTTATCTATTCTCATGGCATCGTCTACGCAGATAACTTCTAGTACAGAATATCCTAGCAATAATACATACTCATAAATAAAAATTCCTGTTGAAAAACAGAAATTCTTACCAAAACAATTCTTACCAAAGTAAGTCCTGACAATTGATTTTCTCCTTAAAATACGAGAAGTCAGTTTAAAGTAAGTTCATGTAAACTACATATTAAGATTCTAACCAGCAATAAAAAAAATGTCAGTAAGAATCTAGCACAGAATATCTTTCATTTATTGCAATGACAAATATATGCAAATATATGAGTAAATTCAGTTATAAACGCAAAATAAACAGAATTATAATCCACTTAAACAGGCAGTCGAGCTAATAGACCATAAAGTAGGTTTATTTGAATTCTCAATACATAAAAGGTGTGGGATGTTTGCATGCTGTTTCCTACCATTTCATACTAAATATAAATTATCTTTTCCATAATCAACTCATCAAATTAAGATATTACTGTATAATTTTAAATATAAAAAAATATGTTGCAGAGAGAATCTGTTTCTGCTTTGTCCCTTCTTTAGTAATCCAACTACACTTAAAGACATGAAAAATAATTCTGTGTACATCATCCATATCACTGATGTCCCTTTCTCATCACCTTCAGGTAACACAGAGGGGCAATAACAAAGTTGTGATCTCCAGTCTGTATCTCTGAAGGCAAAAAGAACCCCTTAAAAATTAATCATAGTGACATTCAATTTAGCTAGAGTATTTGCCATAATGTTTAAAATAATTGTAAAAAGTAACTTAAAAAACACATAATTTATAAAAACCATTCTAACCTTTTCCTGTTTCCAAGCCATTAAAAAAGTTACACTAATTTATCAGCAAAAGGAAAAAGCTAAGATTTCACAAGTTCATACAATCATTTTGTCATTCTTTCATTTATGTTCAAGTTCTTTGTATGGAGCTAGAAGGGTTTTTACTAACTAAGGCCGCATTATGATTGCCTTTCCTTCTCTCACTTTTTTTCCTTCCACACGACGAAAATTATGTTCAATTGTTAATGAACATTAACACATACAAACAAAAAGAATATAGGCTATCACTTCACCCTTGTAAGATAAAACTGAAAGAAAACACCCAATGTTATCAGCAAATAAAGAGCAATACCCTCAGCTTCAAATTTGAGATACTTTAAATACATATAATAATACTTTAAAGCAATTATAGTGCTCTTTCAAAATTAAAATCTGATCTCCCCTTTCTGAAGCTACACTCATAAATATGAGAATTACGTCCAGAGATATCTGTGTTCGGTTTTATTTGTTTGATTACATTTTATCCATTTCCACTCTTGTTCTACTTTGTAACATATGATCCTATTCAGATTAAGAAACAGGTTATCAGATTTATTAAGAGAACTACGGGTTCTACAAAATACAATATTTAATACATTCTAAGAAGCAAATATAGTCTGAATGAGATGTATTCGTAATATGAACACAATATGAATACATTTAACATGATTCTCTGTTCCCTGAAGAGAATTCTGATATTACTGGTACCTATACTGCCAGGCTTATCTGCCATCACTATAGCCTAAAATATAAAAATTTGACTACCAATACGCAAGGAAGCACATGAATACTATGAACCATTCAGGCATTGCAAAAAACTAACGAAGAAACCTAAGACAGGGATGAAGCCCAGGACAGGGGAGAAAGCCTATACAGTTTCACAGTTTCCATCTAAGAAAATGAGGCATTAAAAAAGTTGTTATTTTAAGGCCTGCTCAGGTAAAACTACCTTACACTCTGTGTTACAGAAAAAAAAAACCCCAATTTTTCTAATACTTATATAATTCTTACTCCCCATCAAATTTTCCTTAAATAACTACAAAAATTGTAGTAAAGATTTCCCTTTTCGTTACGAGACCTACTATGTCATTAAGTGCTCTTGAAAGGGCTCGTCCAGTTCTCTTGAATATAGAATAGTAAAACCAGAGTCTACAAAAAAATCAGTTTTATTACTATTTTGCACTAATGCAATCTAGACCCATATTTGCTCAAACAATATTGTTCATGATCATATAAGGACTATTGTAATTGCACAAATCTCATTATACCACAATATCCATGCACATAATTTCTAAAACTCAGACAATACAAAACACCTTTAATTCCATCTCTCTTCCACATCACTAATATACCCTCTTCACTGTCCACAAGTATGGTTTTTACGAAGCTTCATATTGGCAAAAGAAAAACTACAGTCACTTCTCATCTAAGGCTTTTTAAATTCATCATAAAAAGTAAGTGGTGCCTGAAGTAATTTCAAGTAATCAAGAGTGTACTACAAAAGTGTATTCAGTTCTGCCATGAGTTAATACAGTTATACCTCCTCCATCGCGAGGAAAGGGACAGGCCAATGCCGTCACGAAACCCTAACCTCGCAAAGAACTGCAGGTCGTTAATATGCATGCAGGCCACACCCACTGCTCCACCCCCCCGGAATTCCGCAGGGCTGCGGACAATTCTTTGCTCCTTCCCCTTGTCTCTCTCGGCACAAGTGAGCAAAGGGAACCGTTTCTGAGCAGCTGCTGTGACCGTGTGTGCTCCCAGCGCAAACTCTGCACCGCTCCTCCGCCACCCCAGCCCGGCCCCGGTACTCGCGCCACCCCGCGCACGCTCGCCCTGCTTCCGCGGCGGGGAAGGGGTGTCNGGGCACAGTATGGCAAGACTGTAAATCCGAGGCTGAGCCGGGGAAACCCCAAACCCTCCCTCTGTGCCCTTCCTGGGGGAGCCGGGTCCGAGGCAGCCCCATCCCGCCCCACAGGGAGAGCCAGCACTGCCCCTCGGCAAAGCAGAAGCAGAGCGCATGTGCTGGGTATGAAATCTCGAAGATCCGTGGAGCCGGACTGCGACAAAATTGCTTCGCAAATGGGCGAGGTCGTGAAGGAGAAGTCGCGATACAGAGAGGATTCACTGTATTAACCCTTTACTTGTCTTAAACCAAGACAAGTTCCTAAAGGAATCTTTTTTATATTTCAGGCAATTTTCAAAAAGATGTGTGTTCCAACTTGCACTATTGCAAAGGTATATATTAGAAAATAGGTATCTCAAAATATGTTCCTCAAAAACTGTTAAAAAAGTATAAACTATCCTTAACCAATATGGGTAATAAATTGCAAATAATAAAAGAAAAAATAATAGAATCAAAAGAACATGATGTATTTTGTGAAACCAAATACATAAATGCTGGGAGTGGGCAGGAAACACAGACCCAAATAACTCAGAAAAATACCTCTCCCTACCCTAAAACCTTAATTCTACTCCTCATGCATCCTGTGTGAAAAGAAGCAGCCAGGGGGAAAATTAAAAAAACCGGATATTATTTAAGTATCATAGTGCAAAAAAGGGCTGAGCAGTACTTTATAAATCTTTCTCACAGATAAGACATTTTTCAACTTCTGAATGTTTGGTATTGCATGCACATAAGGTGTGTTTCATAAGGCACATTTTCTTTTTTGTTGTTGTCCTTGGGGATGAGAAGCCACTACATAAACTGGCTGCAAAAGGGGATTCAAATCTCAGTGCAGAAAGATCACTTCTTGTCATTTTATCTTGGCATTCATAGATAGCTGGATGAAAATAAGCTCAGCCCAGCTCTGGTTTGCAATCATCCCAGAGGACTGACACTTTTCTCAGGTGAGAAGGATATTAGAGAAGTCACAGAAACACAGGTTCACACAAGTTCACAGAATAAGGGACCCACAAGGATCATCTAGTCCAACTTCAAAGCGAATGCCCACACAGGGATCAGGCCCACAACCCTCGAGCCATGGGCACCACTCTCCTTCCATCCAAGCCTCCCACCATCTAGACCATGTTGATGAGATCCTCGTCCAGTCTGTTCTTAAACACCTCCAAGGATGGGGACTCCACCACCTCCCTGAGCAGACCATTCCACTGAGGGATCACTCTCTCTGTGAAAAAGCTCTTCCTAACATCCAGTCTAAACATCCCCTGGTGTAGCTTAAGGCCATGTCCTCTTGTTCTGTTGCTGGCAGCCTGAGAGAAGAGATTTACATCCACCCGACTGCAATCTCCCTCCAGGTAGCTGTAAACCCATTATAATGGCAAATTCCAGGCAACTGTTGCACTTAAAAGCACTTTATCATATAACTAATGTCACAATGTAATTAAAGATGAAATACCAATTTTCTCCAACTTCAAAATGGATATGAAAAAACAACTTATACTTTTATAAAACTACTAATTTTTGTAACCACACCTGCCTGCTCTCCCTTCCTCCCTGCCCTAACTAGCTATTATTAATGGACATAGCTAGGTACCATGACAATTTTCAATCATTCACAAAACTTCTTTACCCACTAAGATAAATTCTGTTAACTTGGAACTTTTCATCATCCAAAAATTTTATCTAATAGTGTGAAAATACTTTAATTAGTGCAGTTAATCAGATGATTGCTTATTGTTACAACTTTACAGGTAGACACTCTTGTTTAAATTCCTCCACAAGTAGTGTTCTTAACTGAAATATGCTTAATTTCATGAATTAGCACGTTTTATGTCATAAAATATTCTATATTTTAACCACAAAAGTGTGCTGTTTTGTTCTCTAGATATGAAATCTTAGTGGATAAGGGCAGCAAAACCAAGTTTTTACCTCAGTATAATAATCCAACTATGTAAGAGGGCTTAGCTTTATGAGTTACACTGATGTCTAGACTGTTATCTTAACCACTCAGATTTCACAGCCAGTATCACAAATTAGAGTTCTCAGGACCAAATCCAGAAATTCTGCCAATTAAATCATATTCAAATAATAGTTACAGCCTTTTGGTCTTTGATCAGTAAAACCTAAAACAAATCATGTTATCACTCTAAGATGTAAACCAGTGCAAAAGTAATCTTTTTTGTCTAATTCCACTTCTGAAGTTGAGGTGTTTTATTCTATAATGCATCCTCGTAGCAGCAGTGACCTCTTCCAGGACACACATACTGAATCCACGGACTGTGAGTTAACATCTCATTTAAACAGACATACTGCTACAAAATTGTAAATGGGACAATCTTAAAGCTAACAGCTATTTTCAACACAACTTGTTCTATCTGGCAAAGATATGAGATAGTGAAATTCTGTATCATATTTATGACTAAATACTTTAATAATGGAGGTTGACTAGGATTTTTCTCAAACCTATTTCACAGAATCAGAATCAGTAAGGTTGGAAAAGACCATAGAGATCATCAAGTCCAACCTATCACCTATTACCTAACCTAGCCAAACCTGTTACCTAACCTGTTGCCATCCTGCTACCAACACACCATCCTACCTATAACACACTACCCTAATACTTAGGTCATGCTACCAAGCATATCATCCAACCTTTTCTTAAACACCTCTAGGGATGGTGACTCCACCAACTCCTTGGGCAGCCCATTCCAGTGAGAGATCACCCTCTCTGTGAAAAAGTTCCTTCTAATGTCCAGTCTAAATCTCCCCTGACGCAGTTTAAGACTGTGTCCTCTTGTTCTATCACTTGTAGCCAGAGAGAAGAGACCGACACCCAGCTGGCTACACCTCCCTTTCAGGTAGTTGTAGAGAGCNCCAACTGGACACAGCACCATTAACCACCACTCTCTGAGCTCTGTTATCCAACCAATTCCTGATCCAGTACACTGTAAACCCATCCAAGCCATCAGCCTCCAGCTTCACCAGGAGTTTGTTATGAGGGACAGTGTCAAAAGCTTTACTAAAATCCAGGTACACCACATGAACAGCTCTTCCATCATCAACCAGGCGGGTCACCTGATCATAGAAAACTCAACGTTCAGTGCCCCTTGTTCTCCATGTACTATAAAGGCGATCCTGGCCACACCAGTGCTACACATGTGCTGGTGCTTGTGAGTATGTAGTTGTAAAAGAGATGGTAAGTGAATTTTGCTCATTTAGAGATTTTAAAAATAAACATCACCATCCCATTCTGTAAAATCTTGTACTGATCTTCACTATTCTCTACCTTCCCACAACATATGAAGCCTCTGCACTTGTCCTCATGATCCATCAGGACATTTAGGTTGTACATGACGATGACCACATACTTAGGTCCAAACCAATTCTGGCGCATATCCTGCCTAAGAAGCTTTCCCTTTCAAGTTCTTAGGAAAGGAGATACCATAAGTCTATGTTAAAAGCCATCTGTCTGAAAAGGTGAAAGAAAACTCCTGAAATTGTAAATAGAATCTACACTTTAACAAATAATTATAAAAAGGAAGATGATCCTATTGTTTTACAAGTATTCCTACAAGTTTAGCAGCAGGGCAAAGAAGAAAGCAGATAAAAAAAAATTCATATAATGCAGCGATCTATTGCAGCTCATCTTTAGTAAGTCAACATTTATCTTCAACAAGCTATACAAATGTTGTCAACATTTTAAAAATTAGCTCTTCCAGATACTGCATGTAGAAGTGTAAAGAACTAGATGCTATAATTTGTATGAATGTCACAATAATTGAATGTGTTTGAAGTCAGCATTGAGGGGTGAATCACCTACAGAACCTGTTACTGTGACAGTAACACTTGCTAATCATAAAATAATGGTTGTAAAATAACAATTACATTAAACCAGAACTAAATGTACATTATTTGTTTAAAGGTTTTGCAATATACTTTCAGCTGCTTATAGCACAGATTAAAACACTTTTCTATACTTATGTTAAATATGATTTTACAAAAAATCCCACAAACAGCCCTTACAATCTAACTTCTGATATTTCATTTTTCAGCTGTTTTCTGAACAGTTTTAATTACTTTTAGATCCTACCTGAGAGATTCTGCCATCCGCCTTAGGTCTTCATTTTGCTGCTTTAACCGTTCAAGTTTGGCAAGGATCTTGGATAATTCACGACTAGAGTGATCTGGGTGCTCACTGTCTCGTACCAGGTGTCCACCAATATAAAAAAGTAAAGTTCCCCAAGCAAAGAGGATGAGCATAATCCAACGCCAGGAACCAGTCCATGGCCGCATTTTCAGAAGTTCTATTCACTCCAGAACTGCTTCTGCTCACAAAATAACACACATTTTATGTCCTTAGCTTGTACAAAGGTGGACAATTTCAGTTCCTCTGCTTCACCACATTGTATCAGACAAAAATTATTCTCAGTACTGCAACTCCTTAAAGAAGATTCTTATAAAGCCACATATAGAATGCTTTAATATTGTATCATTCTTCATTTATATTCTGTGGGAAAAAACAAAAAAAAAAAAAAAGAAATTATGATTGTGATATATGAAAATACATTGCATTGCAATTAAGCTAAATGTATTGTCATTAACATTCATGATAATAAGCAATGTTACTACTTTCTGTCACAAAGAAAAACATTTTTAACTTTCCACAGAACCGTATGCTGAGTGCACAAGTGAATGACAAAGAATATGCAATTAATCCTGGCTTTGAAATGGCCAGAAGAAACATTGCTTTTTATAGGAGAAGTATTTACTAAGTAAACCCTCAAATATGGTGAGGGCCAGGTACGGGAACATGCCGCAACAAATGAGATCCGCCATGCAGCAATTCTTATATATGCCCCATCTTTGGAAGAGTTCAAAGCCAGGTTGGATGGGACTTTGAGGAACTTGATCTAGTGAGTGGCATCCCTATCTACATCAGGGCGTTGGAACTAGACCATTCTATGATACTGTGATTCTTTATTTCAAAGTCCATACAAGATTTTTAGATAAATAAAATTATAATAAATAAAAGATTAGTAGAAATAAAAGTTGAAATAGGGAAACAAAAAGAAAAAATCATCACATTTTTAAAACTCATCAATTTATAGCTTGTGTCAGGTTTCTGAAAGATCTCCATATGCAGAGGTATACCACAAATATCTGTCTGACAGACAGCCAAGAGGTAATGTCAATATTCATACTTAAATTTTCACAGCAGTTTATGAGTTTTCATACTGTAAACTAAGTTAGAAGAAAACGTAGCAGCAGCCAACAAATGTAGTAATTCACCACGAAATTGGTAACATTCAGGGACTCTTGAATGTATGGCTGTTAAAGTATAACTTTAAGCTGTCATGAAATAAAGCAGTTTAATATTACAAAAACAGTGAAAAACCTTCCACATATGAATACAAAGGGTTTCCTGGTTCCATAGGAGACAAGATGAAGAGACTACAGATGTCTATAAAATTTTCTCGATGTAATGACAAACAAATAACACATCGATGAAAATCAAAATAAAGACTTTTTGTATTTAAATGTAGGGAATTTATATCACTCCTTACAAATCCATTTGTTATTTCAAATTCTTGTTTCAGCTACTAAAGACATCAAACTAGCCTCAGGAAAAAGTTTTGTAGCATAAGAACAAAAAAATATTAAAAGCAAATGCTAAGTTGAAAGCAAAATATCGCACACAGTTATGCTATTTTTCAGGTTTAATTTAATCTCATAGCTCTATTATAAAAAGTGAATACAAAACATGCAGTATTATCCAATGAGACAAAATAAGTACTGGCTATTTTAATTCACTAGGAATACATAATGTTCAATGCATCAGTTGGAAAAAATATTGAGAAAGTATATCAACTTAAAATTTATTTATTTCTAAATACATAGCACAGAAAATGTGGTCACTAATTTATTAAGACTAATTTATTAAGACTCCATTAAGAGAAGGCAGAATATTTACATAAAAATAAGGGACTGCTTCAAGACTTAATCAGGAAATCAGATTGAACATAATACATATGTAAGCCACAGTTGATTGTAAGAACATGAAAATGTTTTGTTGTCAAATTAACTGGGAAGATTTGGTTAAAAAACATTGCTTCAATGCAATGGAAAGGAGTGTTTACAAAATGACAAAAGAAAACTGTAAATAGATCATTAACTTGATAAAAATTATAAACTTGAGTAAGATTATTAACTTGATTAAAGAGAATAAAGTATAGCACCAATGTCTTAATGAGAAATAATATGCACCCGTCAGTTATTTTGCTATAGAACCAAAGACTAATCAATAAAAAATAAATACATACTAGATTTTTGCCCCATAAAGCCTTCTTATTATTTTGAATACTTACAAATTAGAAACTAGAATTGCCCAATACATAATTTCAAATTGAATGACATCTTCCATGACTGAAATAAGGTCCTTATTAACTATTCCAAACAAGTCTTCAATAACAAATTCAGTGATGTAGTGGAGATTTTCTCCCCATGTATTCTTGCCTGTTCTTCAGAATTGTGGCCCCAGAATAGCATTATGATTTTTCTCAGTAACATACAGTTTCAAGTTACTTAAAATAAAATCCAGAGCAAACCAAGCAAGTTTACTTTTGGCTCAATCACCTACTGACCTAGAGTCACAGAAAAACTGATGTACCTTATGCAAGTTGAAAAGAAAATTTACTCACTAAGTAAAACTCACACATCACTATAGCTACCATATATATCACTATAATGGCACATGACCTACACTTGTATATGAAACACGAAATTCACTCATGAGCTATCACTATGACTTATCACCAAATGTGAAGCACTCAAAAAGCATGTACATACAACTTACACTGACCCTTCACAACATTGTTAGTTTCATTTAAAGTACATTTAAATAAGCTAAGTTAGTATCTATATGATTCCATTCCTAAAAATTACCTTCTTAGGAAAGCTTGCAACTCTAAGCAATGTCAGTCTGTTGTGCTCTAATAAAAATGATAATTAAACGCAACTTTCTTATTCCAGTTCCTATATAACAATGGCACAGTCTCTGACAAAGGATTAGAGCCTAAGGAAATAATCCTTTTAGGATATTAAAATGAAACTAAGGATCAAAGGACAAAAGTAACAACTAAATGTCTCTGTAGTGTTCGATAAAAATAAGGACGCACTACAAATATTATTCAGGGTGTATGCAATGCATTCTTTATGAAGGCTTAAGATAACATTTGAATCAGAATTCTATACATTACACAGGGTGTTGCTTGTGTAACATGTGAAACAAATACTTGCTTTACTCTCTTGGACCTGTCTACTGTGATATATCCTAGAACAGGATTTGTCTTTTCATGGCCATGTTACTTTGGCAGTCAGCAACCATTTTACAAGGACATAATACCCCTAAAACATTTTGTATCTCTCTTCAAATTTGCAAGTTCATATGTTATATACAGAAATTCCTATTTTTTATTCTTTTAACTTTGTTATTACATTTTATCCTATTTTACCACTCCAGTATCCCAAGACCTCCATCAGAACACTCCTCTACTTTATGACCTAAATTTCATTATAACCTATTCTATTTTTTGTGACACTGTCACTGCTGAAAATACCCAAGATGAATAACACAAGTATTCCACTGCAGTAATAGGGTCTCTCCTCCAGGCTACTGTTCTTCTTTGCACCACAAGTCCCTGCCACTTCATCCCTTTCACTACTTCCTTTTCCAATGAATGATTCTACTTTTCATCCACATTTTCTCTCATTCAATACAGAACTTTCTCTAAGTCAAGAATTGCTGAAAGGAAGCCTATATACACAGTTTCTCCCATTGAAATACAGTTATCCCCCTCCATCGCGAAGAAAGGGACAGGCCAAGGCCGTCGTGAAACACTAAACTTGCAAAGAAGTGCAGGTCGTTAATATGCATGCAGGCCACGCCCACTGCTCCACCCCCCAGCACTCCAAAGCGCTGCAGACAATTCTTTGCTCCTTCTCGTAGTCTGTCTCGGCACAGGCGAGCAAAGGGAACCATTTCTGAGCGGCTGCTGTGACCGTGTGTGTTCGCAGCCCAACCCCCCCGCCACTCCCCCTCCAGCTCCCCGGCCCGGGCCTGCCCCGGTGCTCATGCCGACCCCGGGGGACCTGCGACAGCCCGTGCATGCTCGACTCGCCTCCGCGGCGGGGAAGAGGTGTCCCTGAGCTGTGGTTGGCAATCTTGGAGCCTGCTAAAACCTTAACTTTGCAACACTGCAACACCCCATGCACTTATGGCGGGGGGGAGGCATTGTATGGTATGGGTATTTCTTTCATAGGTATAAAATTTCATATTATAGGTATGGGAGTTTCTTTCCCTTTAACATCCACCAGTCCCGGCAGAGGCAGCCCCCGCCGCGCCGCTCCAGCCCCCGCCGCGGGGCTGCCGGCGCGGGAACAATCACCGGAGTCAGGTGGAGAAGCGGCGCGGGATTTAGGCTGTGGGAGCGACCGCAGCAGCCCGGAGAAGCCCACAGGGTGGCTGGAGTGGGGAGATCGGGTTACTTTCCCTTTAACATCCACCGGTCCCGTGAGACAGGGGTCGCGCTGCCCGTACGGTCCCAGACAAAAGCCTCCTCCTGGCGCAGTGACAGCTGCACCCTCCCAGCACACAGCTTGCCCCTTTCAGGGACGGGGGGCACAGTGCCGCCCGCCATTGCGAGCCCCCTCCCCGCGGGGCGGGGTGAGTCCCACCTCACAGGCACCACGGCACCGCCCCTTGGCAGAGCAGAGACAACAGCGCATGCGTCAGGCAGCTGAGCTCGCGGACCGCTGAATCATAATTGCAAAAAAATTGTTTCGCAAATGGGCGGGGTCGGCAAGGAGAAGTCGCGATACAGTGGGGATTCACTGTAGCTAGTAAGAATAATATAGATCAAACAATCTTTGACAATAGGCCTGTGCTGCATTTATCTAATTTTCCATTTTTATCTTCCTCTACTTTGCAACTTTTCATTTTTTCAACATTTGTCCCCATGCTTTGCACACCACTGTGATCAAGCCAGTACTGGTAATTATTTCTAATTATTTCTAATCTAATTTCTAGCATTCATATATATCAATCCCAATAGATTTTATCCTATTTCATTCTATTTTTAGACTATTGACTGGAACTATTTGGAAACCATCTCATTCACCTGTAACTTTTTTATTACCTTTCTTAACATACAAATTCCATCTATTATTTTCTTCAACCAGAGAACAGAAACTCATTCACAGAGCATGTATTAAAGTTTATGCTCTAAAAATACCCAAATCCAAGTTCTTTTAGTTTCCATTCAAGCTCACTGTCACAGGTACAGTTATCCCTGTCGTTCGCAACGAACGGGACAGGCCAGGACCCTCGGAAAACGCTAAACTCGCACAGAAGTGCAGGTCATTAATATGCATGCAGGCCACGCCTATTGCTCCACCCCCCCAGCAATCCGGAGTGCTGCAGACAATTTTCCGCTCCTTCCCATGGTCTCTTGGCACAGGCGAGCAAAGGGAACCATTTCTGAGCGGCTGCTGCGATCATGTGTGCTTGCAGCCAAAACCCCGCCCCGCAGTCCCCAGCCCCCCGACCTGGCCCAGCCCCGGTGCTCGCGCCAGCCCCAGGGGCCCCGCACCACCCCGCATGTGCTCGTCCTGCCTCTGCAGTGGGAAAAGGGTGTCCCTGAGCTCTGGTCAGCATTCTTGGAGCCTGGAAAACCTTAACTTTGCAGTACTGTGACACCCCGTGCCCCGTGTCCTTCCTATGTTGCAGGCACCAGAACTGTGGAGGCTCACAAGAGCAGAGTAGAGGGACAGAATCACCTTCTTTGACCTACTGGCCATGCTCCTTTTGATGTGGCCCAGGATTTGATCTGCTTTGCTTTCTGGGCTGTGAGCACACACTGCTGCCTCATGTCAAGTTTTTCATCAAATGTGCCCTTCATTCTTTTTGACAGGCAGTATTAGAGGGGCAGAAGGTATTCTGCTGGCTTGTTGACAATCATTTTAATGTTTTTCTAAGACGATCAGGTCAGGCAGGGCATGCAAGAGACAAGCTGCAGCCTTTGGAGATACCCTGACTATGCTCAGGTCCACGAGATCCAAGAAACTGTGCAGTATGACAGTCAAGAAAATTCCATTACAGGAGCTTGCAACCCAATAAAGAAACTGCAGCAAGGAGCAGGGAGCAGACCGTTTGACCTTGGGGATCATAGAAAAACCTTCCAGCAGATTAGACAGCACTGTGCAGTTCACAGCTTAAAGTCACTGAATTAAGTGCAATGATAATGCGGGCAAGGAAAAAGTCAGTAAATAAAATTTTCTTTTTTCCTTATTCACTGAGTTTGCAATATTTAAAACGTTAAAATAAAACTTTGGCATGTTTTCAAATAAAAAATGCTTGGTTTCCCTTGAGGAGCTAATTATAAGGAGAAAGCCTAAGATGAACCACATTGAAATTATTGCCAACTCAGGGCCCCATGCCCCTGTAGTTACTAAATTTATTTCTATGGTGGAAAAAAACAAACAAACCAACAACAACAAAACAAACAAAACATAACAACAAAAATTGAGTTAAGCATTACTACTAATCCTATTTCAACTACACAGCTCCTGCTCAGAGATAAACAAATAATCAAAACACCAGTTTAGGTAATTTTAGTATTCCAGAGCAAACATTCTCCATATTATGCTATATGAACTCCTAGAGGTTCAGTTATCACAACAGCAGTGGTTCAGAGAAGTCCATACTCACAGCATTTGTGGATTTTTAAGTTAAAAATAAACGCAGAACACTGATCTCAAAAGAGATTAACAGGAGTTAAGAACTAATTGTAAGTAATAACTTTTCTAAACTAGAAAAATAATCACATCAACAATTACAACAAATATAGTTTCAAAACACAGTAAGCTCCCCCCTTTCCACGGGGGACTGGGTCTGAGAAGAAGGAGAGACTCATTAAATCTGTGAAACTAATGAATCCATGAATACTCAATTAGGCCCCACCATTGCCACATCCCCTCCACTCCTGAGCTCTAGAAGGCGTTTCCAAGACCACTCACTACCCTGTGCTGCCTCAGGAGACATAAGGGAATGCCTTCCTGGCCAAGAAGCCATCTTTAAACTCAACTCAGATGTGATGAAACATGGCAAAGGCACTGAACCACACAAAGAAAACACTGGCTTGCATGGGTCACCTGGGTGCTGCTCGACATGGCCGCGCTCCAGTAAGGCAGGTGGATGGCTGCTGCAGGAGGCGACAGGGCATGGGCAGGGGCTGGAGCCCCAGTAGGGGTGAGCATGGCCCCAAGGCTTCGGCAGGTCCCAGCTGCAGGAGCCACCCGACTATGTTGGCACATTGGAGGAGACAGGGTACAACAACTGCACTTCCTGAGCCTCCACCAGGACCGGCCAACAGGTCCCTTGGCCTTTCCCAGGGCAGGATGAAGCCATCAGGGAACACCCATCTGTGCCGGGGGCAGAGGGAGGTTTTCCCCCTCAGTCCTGGGAGAGGGTGGAGGCACGGTGCCAAAAACTGTTTCAGACTGGGGCTGTGGCAGTGGTCTATCAAGACAGGTCGCCCCAACATAGCACCAGCTCCCTTGCATTGCTACAGCAACGGCCAATGGTCAGTTCTGTAGCCAGTCCCAGCCATGACTGGTTGTGGCACAGCGCAGAGCCAGAAGCCAGCAGGAGAGCCAGAACACTGTGTTTATTCACTGGAGCACCCATGGCATGTCTGTTGCCCCCCGGTCCTGATCCCGCCCCCAGCGCCATGCCCATCCCCGCTGCTCCCATCCAGTCTCGTCCCATCCCAGAGAAGGCAGCTGCCACAGCCAATGAGCAAGGGGTTTTTGTTGGGTTTTGGGGGGTTTTTTTATGCCTCTTGCTCCCACCCTCATGCACAGACACACACAGTACCAGCACCCTCCTGCAGCCCGGCAGAGAACAATTCCAGGCACGTAAACACCCCGGGGGACCCCGTTGCCTCCATGACACCCACCCATAACTGCTCCAGCAGCAGACCCAGCTTCAAGGCGATGGCAGGAGTTCCCCTTCCCCTTAAATGGTAAAAATGGAGGACACGCAGAAACTGTGGGGGGCAGGGGCAGCGGGAAGGGCTAATTTACATGTGCATGCGCTCATTACATATTCATGAGCTTGGTTTGCAGCACTATCTGCGCATGAGCACAGAGCCACAACTCACTGAAAAATAAACCACAGTTAATTGAAACCATGTATAGGCAAATGGCAAATATGCGGGGCTCACAGTACTGAGCAATCCTTCATTTTAGATACAGTAATAAATACAAGGGCTCACAATTTTTGTAACATATTACATTTGAGAGGTTGAAAAAAGATACACTAATTTCAGAAATTCTTTTTACAATTGATGCAATTTTGAACAAAAGAGGGAATTGTACCTTGGAAGAAAAAGAGCACCTTACTTGTCAAATATATGCAAGATTCTCTGTCAAACAGACAAAAACTAATTGGTGATTTTTCTTTTAGAAAGATAAAAGAGTCAATTGCAGAAACAATACACTCCTCCAAGAAAATTTTATATATATATATATATATATATATATATGGACTGATTTTAAAAAGCACTTGATAAAGCAGTGTTCAGTTTTACAGCCCTTTTTAACTACTAAGATAATACATTAACAAGAAACTCAGTGAAGTGAGAAGTTACCTTTCATCTTATCTGAACTATTGAAATGTCTTTGTAAAATAAAAATTATCTTGGAAAATGAACAGGACAATTATATGACAGTAAAAGGGGTTTTTTTCTTGTTTACTTACTGTATTGACTCCATACAACTCTAATCTAATATAGCCGCAAAGATGAATAATAAAAATTATGTCAACTGTAACATCAGGCATGATCTTCCTCCAGAGCAATAAGTTAATAATCTACTGATAGTCCTTGCAGAAATCTCATTACAAAAGGAATGCTAAGAAAGAAAGAATTTGTGACACTGAATCGCTTCTTACACTTGCAAACAATGGCATAACAAGAACTGGGGATTAGGAGTTCAGTCTGCATAAATTCAGCTAGTGAGGCAGGGGAAAGTAGATCCTAAACACGCAAGAATAAAACAGACGAAGGAAACAGCCACTGAAACAGATGGTTTCATTAAGTAATGGATTCTCAGTTCCTTGTTCCCATTTAATTGAAGCACTAAAAATGCTTTCAAAAACATACAGGAGTTCAATCAAGAGGCTGAAAAGAATTTGGGTTTATGCTTTGCATTAGCTATATGAAAGTTGACAAACAGAAATGTTGCAACCCCCTTTTAGCAGAAAAAGACTTGATGGAACATCCTGCTGAACGTCACTGCTGCTGGTGGACTTCTTCAGTAGCTGGGATTTTTATTAACCAACAGCTCCTGTGTCAGCATGCCCCCGATGTGATTCTAAAATGTGAGCTGCATTTAAATTGCATATAAGCTACAGATTTGCCAGTGCCTCTCTAGAAAAACAAACTCCAGGGTGTCCTGGTATGACCTAGTCAAAATGTATGAAAACATGCTTACTGATCTTGCCAATCTTTCAGACCACCCTTTTGCCACAACACCTAAACTTCTATTTTTTTTCTCCAAAAGCCACAAAAAGTCTGATATTAAGAAAAAAAGGACAAAAATTAAACACTAGTGCCTTCCAAATTCCTCTTAAAATAAGATGATCGTCTGAATTTCTCATTAGAAGCTAGAAGAAGAATGCTGCTACTTTTCTAACATCACTTAGAATACACAACAGTAAGGTAGCATCTTTCATACTGCATGTGATGCACAATCAAGAAACTCACCAAGCAATGAGACGACCCCCTACCCCAAGATGTTACTTTGTTTCACAGGTTTAGAACCCAAATTTTTCAGCATCCAAAGACAGACAATGTTTGCTTTCTGTTTCAGTGCTCTTCTGGGACCAAAGCACAGCTGCTGCTTTAGCCTGGGGAAAAAGCAGCTCATCATCAGTAGAATAATCTAGATACCTTGGGAAAGGAACAATAATCTAGACACCCTTGGAAAGGGACAAAAAGCAATGGACAAACTTAAGCTAATATTTGGCATTTCCATTCTCATTGGTGCTGAAGCTCTTCACTAAATCCTTTCCACTAGCTTCTCCATGTCATTCCTTAATGGCTGCAAACATCAGAAGCAAGATCAGAGGTAAGATCTTTCTTCTTTTGGCTGGCATCAAAGAACATGCAAAAATCTAATAACCAAGAAACCTAACATCACTCGGTTCACAACTCAGCTGGATGTTTATAAATCAAGATGAAAAACAGGCAGATGAGAGAGATGTGGAGTTTGTATTAGTTATGCAAAAATGCATGACATTTGGTAGTCATAAGAAAACTGAAGTGCTATTTGCAACTAGGAGGTTTTGCAAAATCAAAGCACAGTCAAGACAATATGGCATTCAGATATTGGGAAAAAAAAGTCATGGAACTGAGCTAAAAGCCTTTCTTCTTACACATGGCAGTCTTGGAGAGTGCGTGATTTGACAATCCAGTAACAGAAATGCCAGAATACAGTTTTGAGTGGGCTACATCAAGGAAAGAATGTGAAATGTAATCATTATCTAAATAATCAGACTTGTTTTGAATTATTATTTTCTAATTTAAATTGAACTGTGTTTTATGCAGTGCTTTTATTACATCAAGACATATTTTACCAAGGATTGTAAATACAGTTAAACTCCGTCCATCGCGAGGAAAGGGACAGGCCATGGCCCTCGCAAAGCACTAAACTCGCAAAAAAGTGCAGGTCGTTAATATGCATGCAGGCCACGCCCACTGCTCCACCCCCCAGCACTCCAGAGTGCTGCGGACCACTTTCTGCCTCTCCCCTCGGACTGTCAACACAGTTCAAGGGAACCGTTTCTGAGCCCCCTCTGACTCAGGAGACCCCCCCCCGAGAATCTGTTGGCTCTTCCGGGCTGCTGCAGCCGTGCTCCCACAGCACAAATCCCATGCCGTGGCTCCCCCACCCTGACCCCGATGCGCATGCCCACCGGGGCTGCTGCGGGGTGGGGGCTGCTGCAGGGCCGGGGCTGCCAGCCCGCTGGGACTGCTGCGGGGTGGGGGCTGCTGTGGGGCTGGGGCTGCCGGCAGGGATCTAAACACCAGGCTTAGCCAGAGAAACTGCGCACCCTCCCTGTGTGCCCTCCCCGGGGGGCGGGCCCATCCCGNATCTGCGCATGAGCACAGAGCCACAACTCACTGAAAAATAAACCACAGTTAATTGAAACCATGTATAGGCAAATGGCAAATATGCGGGGCTCACAGTACTGAGCAATCCTTCATTTTAGATACAGTAATAAATACAAGGGCTCACAATTTTTGTAACATATTACATTTGAGAGGTTGAAAAAAGATACACTAATTTCAGAAATTCTTTTTACAATTGATGCAATTTTGAACAAAAGAGGGAATTGTACCTTGGAAGAAAAAGAGCACCTTACTTGTCAAATATATGCAAGATTCTCTGTCAAACAGACAAAAACTAATTGGTGATTTTTCTTTTAGAAAGATAAAAGAGTCAATTGCAGAAACAATACACTCCTCCAAGAAAATTTTATATATATATATATATATATATATATATGGACTGATTTTAAAAAGCACTTGATAAAGCAGTGTTCAGTTTTACAGCCCTTTTTAACTACTAAGATAATACATTAACAAGAAACTCAGTGAAGTGAGAAGTTACCTTTCATCTTATCTGAACTATTGAAATGTCTTTGTAAAATAAAAATTATCTTGGAAAATGAACAGGACAATTATATGACAGTAAAAGGGGTTTTTTTCTTGTTTACTTACTGTATTGACTCCATACAACTCTAATCTAATATAGCCGCAAAGATGAATAATAAAAATTATGTCAACTGTAACATCAGGCATGATCTTCCTCCAGAGCAATAAGTTAATAATCTACTGATAGTCCTTGCAGAAATCTCATTACAAAAGGAATGCTAAGAAAGAAAGAATTTGTGACACTGAATCGCTTCTTACACTTGCAAACAATGGCATAACAAGAACTGGGGATTAGGAGTTCAGTCTGCATAAATTCAGCTAGTGAGGCAGGGGAAAGTAGATCCTAAACACGCAAGAATAAAACAGACGAAGGAAACAGCCACTGAAACAGATGGTTTCATTAAGTAATGGATTCTCAGTTCCTTGTTCCCATTTAATTGAAGCACTAAAAATGCTTTCAAAAACATACAGGAGTTCAATCAAGAGGCTGAAAAGAATTTGGGTTTATGCTTTGCATTAGCTATATGAAAGTTGACAAACAGAAATGTTGCAACCCCTTTTTAGCAGAAAAAGACTTGATGGAACATCCTGCTGAACGTCACTGCTGCTGGTGGACTTCTTCAGTAGCTGGGATTTTTATTAACCAACAGCTCCTGTGTCAGCATGCCCCCGATGTGATTCTAAAATGTGAGCTGCATTTAAATTGCATATAAGCTACAGATTTGCCAGTGCCTCTCTAGAAAAACAAACTCCAGGGTGTCCTGGTATGACCTAGTCAAAATGTATGAAAACATGCTTACTGATCTTGCCAATCTTTCAGACCACCCTTTTGCCACAATACCTAAACTTCTATTTTTTTTCTCCAAAAGCCACAAAAAGCCTGATATTAAGAAAAAAAGGACAAAAATTAAACACTAGTGCCTTCCAAATTCCTCTTAAAATAAGATGATCGTCTGAATTTCTCATTAGAAGCTAGAAGAAGAATGCTGCTACTTTTCTAACATCACTTAGAATACACAACAGTAAGGTAGCATCTTTCATACTGCATGTGATGCACAATCAAGAAACTCACCAAGCAATGAGACGACCCCCTACCCCAAGATGTTACTTTGTTTCACAGGTTTAGAACCCAAATTTTTCAGCATCCAAAGACAGACAATGTTTGCTTTCTGTTTCAGTGCTCTTCTGGGACCAAAGCACAGCTGCTGCTTTAGCCTGGGGAAAAAGCAGCTCATCATCAGTACAATAATCTAGATACCTTGGGAAAGGAACAATAATCTAGACACTCTTGGAAAGGGACAAAAACCAATGGACAAACTTAAGCTAATATTTGGCATTTCCATTCTCATTGGTGCTGAAGCTCTTCACTAAATCCTTTCCACTAGCTTCTCCATGTCATTCCTTAATGGCTGCAAACATCAGAAGCAAGATCAGAGGTAAGATCTTTCTTCTTTTGGCTGGCATCAAAGAACATGCAAAAATCTAATAACCAAGAAACCTAACATCACTCGGTTCACAACTCAGCTGGATGTTTATAAATCAAGATGAAAAACAGGCAGATGAGAGAGATGTGGAGTTTGTATTAGTTATGCAAAAATGCATGACATTTGGTAGTCATAAGAAAACTGAAGTGCTATTTGCAACTAGGAGGTTTTGCAAAATCAAAGCACAGTCAAGACAATATGGCATTCAGATATTGGGAAAAAAAAGTCATGGAACTGAGCTAAAAGCCTTTCTTCTTACACATNGCCGTGCTCCCACAGCACAAATCCCATGCCGTGGCTCCCCCACCCTGACCCCGATGCGCATGCCCACCGGGGCTGCTGCGGGGTGGGGGCTGCTGCAGGGCCGGGGCTGCCAGCCCGCTGGGACTGCTGCGGGGGGGGGGCTGCTGTGGGGCTGGGGCTGCCGGCAGGGATCTAAACACCAGGCTTAGCCAGAGAAACTGCGCACCCTCCCTGTGTGCCCTCCCCGGGGGGCGGGCCCATCCCGTCTCACAGGGAGAGCCAGCACCACCCCTCACCAAAGCAGAAGCACTGAGCATGTGTGCTCTGGGGAACCTTGCGGACCCTGGAAGCCGGACTGCGAAAAAATTGCTTCACAAATGGGCAGGGTCATAAGGGAGAGATCGCGATGCAGCGGGGATTCACTGTACTGCCATATGATAAAGACGTATTTGTTTTAATTCCACCGTGCCACCATATATGAATCTCAACCAGTAACAATTTGTGCTAACTGCAGCGGAATCCAAGTGCTAAGTGCTCTGTGATTTTTTTAATATAAGCTAATCATTCTAAAAATAAGACAAATTAATTTTTCATATTAAGTCTGTAATTATTAATATTCTACAGTAAAAAATTACTTAAAAGCTAAATTTGCTTATTTTCTCAGAGGTAATTCTAGTGAAATCCCATTCAAGTATTTCAGAGTGGATATAAGGAACAAAATACAGGGTTTGAAATAGCCTTTTTAAAAAGTTAAGCACTAGGAAAAACCTACAATCGTGTTTCCCTTACTGTTTCCTAGGCAAATATTTTCCACAAAGAAAGCCATTAACTTCACAGAATTATTGTGTATAGACTTATTATTTGACAGAAAAATACTATTTTCTTTTATGATAAACACTTTATAATAAGGATGTGACTATTTCATGGCCAGCAGCTCCTATGCTTAGCAGTCCTCCAGCAGTATCTCACAATTTCTTGAACTTGCAAGTTAGGCTTTTTCCATCTACTGTCTTTTATACTAGATATTATCTTCTTTCAATGTAGGCTTTTTTCAGCCCTTCCATTCAACTTCCTCTATTTCTGAATAGCTCAGCCTAATTTTAGCAACTATATCAAGAAAAAATAAAAAATGCCCATTATTCCCCATGTTAGAATTCGAAAGAGCTCTCCATGGTTCTGAGCTACCTCCTGCAAGAGTAACCTACTCCAGGTGACATCTACTACTTTCTTTAAGAGTTTGTCTAAGGTCCAGACACAGATAATAAGGTTTTGGTTTATAAAACTTTGGTTTCTTTTCAAAGGAACCATCTTTGGTTTAGGAAATTGAGACTCAGGACAGAACAACCGAGAAATGTAAAGGAGAGTCTGGATGGCATTAGAGTTCAGTTCCACATGGAAGAGAGGAGGATGAAGGATCCACAGTCTACTATCCCACTTGAAAATTGCAAATTTAAAATTAAAACGAATGGCAACAGAAGATAAATAGAGGGTGGAGGCTTTCCCATCATGCCATAAACATTATACATGTGATTATCTACCTTGAAGTGTTCATAAGTTAAGCATTGTTTTCTGAGGTTGGTTTTGTTAAAAACAGAATATTGTAGAAGGAGAAGTAGAATCATACAATCACAGAAATACAGAAGATTCCCACTTATCCGCGGTTCAGCTCTCTGTGGATTCAATACTTCGCTGTTCATTTTTCAGCAAAAAGCGAGAGTGTGCACATGTACAGAAAATGCCGCAAAGGCAGGCAACCAATGAATATTTAAATGAGCACATGAATATGTAGATAAGCACTGCCCGGGAGCCACCAGGGGTGGAGAGGGAGCCAGGAAGGGAGCTGTAAGCAGTGCGGCCCATCGCAGCTGCAGTGGTGTTCCGTCCCGTTCCCGTCTCTTCCCATTCCATCCCACAGCAGCAAGGGCAGGGAGTAGGGAAGGGAGCCGCAAGTGGCACATCCCAGTCGTGGCAGTGGGGGCATCTCATCCCATCCCATCCCATCCCATCCCATCCCATCCCATCCCATCCCATCCCATCCTGTGGCAGCAAGGGAGAGAGTAGGGAAGGCAAGTGCCGAGAGGCAATGGAGGGCAGCGGTAGGGCTGCTCCCCATCCAGCTCAGAGTGGCAGCAGGGGCAGTGGGGAGGCCACGGTGGCAGCTGGCTCAAGGTGCGAGGTGGACCCGGGAAGACCGTGCAGTGCTCCGGAGCTGAGGGAGGCAGGGCAACGGGCAGGGTTTAACAGCATATTCATGAGTTTGCTATCTTCACAAATTGCAGACTGCCAAATCCACCACCAAACTATGTCCAAAAGTGCCACTTCTACACTTAAGTACACCAAACAAACTTTTAAATACTTTGAGCAACTCCAGGCTCACAGGTCAAGAGGCGACGAAGAGAAAGAAAATTCTGAGACAGAAATGGTCCCATAAACCTAATAGTAGATGATACCAACATCCTTCCAACATGGAGATTAACAGGGATTCTAAAGGCTAGCAGGTAGGTTATAACAGTAAGGCATTAAAATACCACCTATATAAGACAAGTTGTTTAGCATTAACAGATTTTCTATGGTGAAATGACTGCTGAGTGAAAAGACAGAAATTTATAAGAAGATAGTCTTCTAGAAAATGCTGGGAAGGAGCTGGTGATTTCAAGACCACAATCAGTTCCAGCAACACTGGAAGCAGCAGAAAATAAGCCTCTGGAGTACTACTTAGAAACTGCTTTATAAAAGATTACAATGATCAAGTTTTTGCTCCATATGACACACATAAACCAGAGAGGTTTATGTGGGATGGAGCTTAATTGGAAGATATTAAATTGACGGCCAATGGAAGTTTTGAGAAGACAATCCTTTCATGCATAAAAGCTGTATCAAAAGTTTTTAAAAGTACAATGTAACTTAAAAAACTTGACACAGATTCCACAGGGGAAAATTATGTTTGAGTTGTAACAGGCCATTAAATACAGGACCATAGCAGGAAAGATAAATAAAATAACGGCATTAGCTAGGAAGGAACTTAAATTGATTCCTACACTGAAATCTTTCTTCACAAAGAAGACAACAAAAAAACCCTTGCAGCTAGGAAACTACAATGGACATCAGCAATAGCAGCCATGTGGATAAACACTAGATATTGGGAAATAATCAACATTTTTTTTTGTGAGGGAAGTCATGCCTCAGAAGATGACTAAGTTTTATGAACAAGTAAATTAACATGAAATTAAGGGAGGCCTCATTGACATAGAACATTAGGATTTTCAGAAGGCATTACTAAATTATGAAATTCACTTTAATTATAATACGTTTGAGTTCATAAAATTTGACATGTTTAAAAACAGACATAAATATTCTTTCTAGAAAAATCCATCCATGGATACTATCCCTCATCTGTTGTGGAACGACCTAAATACTGGAAGCCCAGAAAGTAAGTTAGAAGGATCATAGCTGCTTGTTTCCACTTCTTCCACAGATAACTTCTACTGGCATTTGAGAAGGATGGGAGACCTTTTCAGATAAAAGCTCAGATCATATTAATAACTGACACAGTGACTGGATCTTATGTAGGCATGGTCATTGGTGAAAATCTATTCAGTAAGCAAAGAACAGAAGTAAAGGAAATTGCAACAAAATTCAGTAAATGAACACTACCACAAAATTCAGCCCATTCTGATAGAGCTTCAATACAGTTCTTACGAGTCTTCAAGATACTATCTGTTTGGCTGTAGGACTGAACTTGACGTTCATAGAATAGAATCATAGAATATTCTGAGTTGGAAGGGACCCACAAGGATCATTGAGTCCAACTCTTAACACTGTCTCCCTGGCAGGAATCGAACCCAGGTCTCCCACACGCCAGGTGGGGACACTTACCACTGTACTAAAGTGGATTTTCAACCAAATATAATAATCTTGAAGTTCCGAAGCACCAGAGTTAGGGGGACTATTTCTGTTGCAGCAATTTCAGAAGAATTTATATGGGAGTTCGCTGATACATAGTGCATTTATATACTGCATATATATAGTGCATTATATATACATTTGGAAGTAGGTAGCAAGAGCTGAATTCTGCAGAAACACAACAAAGTCATAATGTTGGAGAATTTAGGAACAACTTTTGCCAAAACTAAGCCTTATCATCTCAGTGCTAATATAAATTAAATATACAGTAGAGAAAATAAATTTTACTGAAGACCATTTTCTTTCACACTTTTCTTTCTATGAAAAGGAGCAGCAAACCATAGAAAGACAGAAGTCACAATGTGTGACCCATCATGTGAAACCAGAGAAAGATGAGGGGTTATCACACAAAACAAGCATTGCTAAGGAAGAAATGTTAGGAAAGATGTTTGGATGGTAAACGAAAACATGAAACATAACTTTTTACCTGTCGTTAATAAAAAGATCAGTATCGGAGCTTAAAGGAAACAAACCCGTTACTCGAAATGCTTTGTCTGTAACTTGGCTCTAATCAGAGCTGTATGTTCCTCATAACAAATTGATTAAAAATTCCCATCAAAGATTTTGTAAATGCAGTAATTACTATGGTCTTCTATTAAACAGTTTGTGTTCCTGTTTGAATTTACAAATTTACACCATTTCATGTGTACCTGTAGTATTTAATGCACAGACAGACTGCATTTTTCTAAAGAGTGTAATAAATAAAAGTGCCCACAGCGCATCACATCCTGCTACTGCTATAATTCTGGATTATTGTGTATTCAAAGGACTTATTGTTCCTGCTTTGCACCCTTAACTTAGAACCTGATCCTGCAACAGGCATTCACAGAAGTGCTCATACATATCCAGAGTGTCACCTGCAATTAAAATAGGAAAATTCTCAGAAACAAAACAGAACCCCATACTACCTATGTGATTTCAAACATTTTAATTTTAAAAAATACTGGTCTGAATAATTTCTAATCTTTTCAAGAATGATACTCCATCATCAATTTGGAGAACTATTCATTTTTCCTCTTATTTACATGTTTTGGTGTAAGTAATGCCAAATGAAAAACTACTTACTAAATACACTTATTGGAGGGAAAACAAACACAGACTAACAACACTACATTCTTACTGCAATGGTGCCTCGCCTATTTTCTAATCACATTATATAGAAGATTGAGATTGTCAAAATATCAGAGGCTTCATTTAAAATGTAAGTAATCATAAAAAAATTACACTTCAAGTCTGTCAGAAGGGGGAGAAAAGTATATTAAGATACTAAAACTTGTTTTCAAAGTTCAGGGAGCACTATATGTTTTAAATTCTGAAAATTTTGAATGTCTGCTATTCAAATATCCTAGAAGTGTAGTACATAAAATGAAAATTAGACAAATAACAGTAATGAAGTGGTAACTTACTTTCTCCCCACACTCCATCCATCACCACACTACCAACATAACATGCACTGTTCAATTGAATTTTTTAGATACCAGTTCTCCAACAGTTTTTTCCTACGTCATATACATATGAACTGAATCAAACAGCCATCAAAATTCTGACTGCATTTTATAATCTCTAAACAATTGTAAAATGTAAATCAATGTTAAATACAACTTGTATTTTACAATCTTAATTTTCTCAATCTGCATAAATTGCAAACATTGACTTGTACAGATATCAGAATCAAAATAACTAATCACATCACTCAGTGTCTCAGATGCAATTCTAACTCTGCCTCTTCTGCTAACAGTTAATTCAAACTTGATATAAAACTAAGTAGTCTTGGATCACATACATCTGTTGTTTTCAGATTTTTCATAAAGGCACAAACTTGAAATGAAATGTTAATACTAATATGAACACATTTGTAGACTGGATCCAGTTTCTTGAGCAATATCACCTGAGGTTGTGTCGTGGTTTGACCCTGGCTGGATGCCAGAGACTCACTCACAACCTCTCCTGGAGGAAAAACTGGAAAATAAAACTGGAAAATAAAACTGGTCACAGGCAAAAAAGCAAGGCAAAACTATAAGTAAAGAATATAAAGGATTTATTTACTAACTAATAAGATCAGAACTGCGAAGGAAGCATCATTTAAAAGGCAACCTTTTCCCCCCACCCCTCCTTCTCTTACAACAGATGTCATNAGCTGGCACCTACATCTTGCTACTGAGTTCTTTTTTCTTCTCTCCCAAATATGTTATTCACAGAGACGTCTCTATCTCTATAACCTTGAATGCCATGGCAGCACGGCAAGAACTGAGCTGTTAACCCCCTCGCTGCCAGAGCAGCAAAAAAACCCCTAAACCATAACAGGTTGAAAATCCTATGATAATTGGTTCCTCTTAAAAAACAGTTTTATGGTCTATTAAGCCACCTTTTCAGGTACTGATTAATTCCACATAAATGACTTCAAGACTGTTAGAAGCTGCTACTACACTTATTTGGAGTAAATTCTTAGCCTTTTTTTTATGTAATTAAACAGCTTGTATGGCAGAAGGAACGTTCACACTGAATTTCTTACAGAATATGTGGAAAAGTTTTGCAATAACATTTCTTATTCTGAATTTAGAACAAAATACAGAAATGTTAAGTTCCTTCATTAAACTATAAAACTGTGGTTAAAAGAGAATGCTGTGCTTTTTTATTGTTACCACTACTAATTAGTTTTGTCACTGCTATCTTACCTGTCACTACCACAGTGTTTGCTCAATACAAGTGAATGTTAAATCTTTTGCTTTGGCGAGTGTAATGCTTTAGCAGTTCAAAATATTTACAGGTCTGGTGGCAACATATTCTACCTCACACAATGATCATCAGTCTTCAGAATCATAGTGATGATGAACATGAGTTTCCACATATCAGGAGGCCAAAACAGATGCAAGCTTCCTTAAATAAATGAATCTAAAAAAAAATGAAGGCACTTGAATATTACAGCCAGATGAATCTTGCTATGGATTTACTAAACACATTTCAATGTAATAAAGATAGTAATATTGAGGGAAAGACAGTAAAGAGAAATGCAACCATGCAATATCACAACATCCTACCACTGTAGTAGCCCAGGGTGTTTTTATTAGCTAATGATTTTCAGAGCTGGTTTTCAAATCAGGACTAGGGAAGTTATTCTTCCCTT
>WEKX01012634.1:0-14947 GCA_013390025.1 Pitta sordida
CTTTTCTATACTGTGATACTGTAATTTGGCTATTAGATTGATACCAAACACACCAAGGTGTTCTGCAATCCTGAATGTATTTCTTCCACAATGCTGTAAGATAACAGGGTATCTTACGGTATTTTAACCTAGTCTAATCTGAAAATAGAGAAACTAAATGGTCTGCTCAAATCACAACCAACGCGAAACAACAGATGGTGATGCACTAACGACCAGGTACAATACTCCAAACTCTCAGTTACTTCTCCACAGAGAATCCAGTGATACTTATTTTTGGCATCACTTCAGATACAGTCATAACTTGGTTATTCAAGTCTTTGAATTCGCAGCTCAACTTTATTCTAAATCCACGAGTATTATTTGCAGATTAAATGGTTTTTCGCAGTCCACGGATGCATAGTATTGCATACTCGCACTCCGGGGTTGTGGATCCGCACATTCACGGCTTTTTGCTGAGTTTTTTTGCATACTCGTGATTTTTTTGTGTTTCAGGAGTACACGTATTCGTGGCCCAGTACCACTATTTGCGGTCACATATTCTCGGGTTGGTACATGAATTTTGTACATTCACGAGTTTCCCACCACGGTGTAATTTGTGGTTGGTTTTGCCATGAACCTGTACTCATGGATTGGGATATTCGCAGGACACACAGGAGCCCAAACCCCCCAAATATGGAGGTATGTATTTTAAATTAGAAAGTAAAAAGGTGCAGTTTCAAATGCCTGGCTACTAAAGAGAAGACTCTCAATTCTGTGTTGAAAACAGCACCTTCTAAAAACACTCTTATATGCAGACCAAGGAATCCATCCATCCACTAAATTCTACGACTTCGCTAGTATGACCATTAAGCCTATTTTCAGCAGTTTCTGTATTTTTCCACAGTTGCTACATTCAACTGTTAAGGAAGCAAATAAGCTAAAGAGTTCTGTTAGGTACTGATAAATATGCCATCTTCACATTTAGAAATCCTTGTCCAAAATGAAGGAAATTAAAACTGCATTCATAAAGGATATGGATTTTAAACACTTCTTGATTTCACAGACCTGTATTCAAATACACATTTGATGAAGTTTATAAACATTAAGCCTGGGGGTGCTGAATGTATTTTAAAGCATTTGAGAGGGTATTGTGATGAAGAAATCCTTTTCCATTATGTATGATGTATACTGGTTTTGGCTGAGGTGGAGCTAATTTTCTTCACAGTAGCTACTGTGAAGGGCTGTTCTGGATTTGTGCTGGAAACAGCATTGACAATATAGAGATGCTTTTGCTATTTCCGAGCAGTGCTTACGCAGAGGCAAGGCCTTTTCTGCTTCTTGTACTACGCCACCAGCAAGGGGGCTGCGAGTGCATAAGAAGTTAGGAGGGGACACAGCTGGGATAGCTGATCCCAACTGTCCACAGGGATATTCCAAGCCATATGGCATCATACTAAGTAAGAAAAGCTGAGAGAAGGAGATGGAAGCGTGAAGATGTTGGGAGTTACAGCCTTTGTCTTCCCCAGTAACCATTAGCCTTACTGGAGGCCTGTTTTCCTGGGGATGACCAAACCCTTGCCTGCCCAAGAGAAGCAGTGAATTAATTTTTTTAAATTTTCTTTTTCTTGTGTGCACAGATTTTGCTGTATCTCGACCCACAAATTTTCTTATTTCTATCCTTCCAATTCTCTCTGCAATTCTGCTGGTGGCGGACTGAGCAAGCAGCTGCCTGAGGCTTAGCTGCTGACAGAAAACTCATACTAACACAGAACACATGTAGCACATATTAAATACAGTGAACCCGTGTTACTCGCAGGCTGTTTGGGTGTGGTCCACCTCATGCGAGCCGTGAAATACGCAAAGATAGTGAACCCGCTATGTAGTCGAGTACACCACGCCCATANCTTCCATATAGACCCTGCTTAAAAACCAGGAGCTGGAAGAAAAAACACTGCATTTCTCAATTACTGCAACTCTTCATCCCAAACTCATGATACAAGACCCAATGGATGTATGTACATGCTAATTATAACCATGTTTGTAACACCATGATATTAGGCACATACATTCCCTCGCACGTTGCTTTGCCTAATATATCTACATAGTAGAATGACACCAACAGTCTCAGGTTGGACATGGATTGACTCTATGTAATCTAGGTTTGGAAAACTTTATGTTCATGTGAGTGGAATTGATGGTGTCACGGCACCCCTTTTCTGAGCTTTGAAACCCGGTGGGAGCCAGGATGCACAGGCTAGCATGATCCTGCAGGGCCTCGCAGGCTGACACAGCTGCCACAGTTTCTGGAGGAGTCTTTTGTTTCGGGGTTTTTTTGGGAAACGCAATGGAGCAGGGTTGGGGCCACTGCTGCCAGTGGACACAGCACTGCTTCACAACTGCTGCCTCAGCAATGGGACCAGGCTGTTCTATAACCAGTCCAGTGCTCAGAGTGTTCCTGGGATGTGGGTGCAAGCCCAAGCATTGAGCATAGCCTCTGAAACTCCACTTAAAATGTATGGGCTGTAGCAGCAAACATAAAGAATGCTTCCCAGGGTCCCACTGGAGACAAGCACACAGCCCTCCTTCTCCTTGCCTGCCCCTCAGCAGCTCTGTTTGCTCCTCCTGCTCGCCCCTCCTGCTCTCCGCTCTGCAGCTGGCCGCTGCCCCTGCCTGCTCCATTCCCAGCTCCTTTCCCCCTTTCCCTCTCCTCCTCTCTCCCTGCACTTCCTCCCCTCCCTATGCCTACCCCCCAACATCCCACAGGAGAGCCCCCTGCCCTGGCCAGCCTCTTACACCCCTGCCCCAGTATTGATTGTTTTAAGTGTTTCTGACACAGCCACAAACATCTCCTGTATTAAAAACAAAGTATGTATGTAGTGCTGCCTTGAGAGAGCTTTAATGTGGGTGACTGCTCCCTCTCCGCCGCAGCAGCAGCCCTGGGGGGCCCCTGCTTCCACTGTCCCCCGTCCTGCGCCCGCAAGTGGTGGCTTGGCACAAAGGGAATGTGGGCGAGGGGGCGGTGGTGTCTGGAATCCACTTGTGCCAAGCTGAACACTGGTGAAGGAAGGAGCCTGAGCTGAGCTGACCACTGGTGAAGGAACCCGGGATGCAGCAGAGGCCAGCTGAGCCAATGTTTCCTATCAGGCAGACTAAACAATCCAGCCTTGCAGTGCTACAACTCACAAGTGAGCTCAGATGTCATCTCCACTCGCAAAAGTGAGATGGCAGCTCAAGGAGCTGAACGCCCTCCCACCGATCACAGCCTTGCCACCCTCCGTCCAACCTCCAGCCAGCGCGGTGGCCCTGCCAAAGCACTGTCACGGGCCGTGTTGGCACAAGCTTGGTCGCATGGGTGGTGCATGGCACGGCATGGTCCTTCATGGTCCCAGAAGCAGCAGCTGGTGCACCGCTGCCACCCTGCTGTGCCGAGAAGCAATGCCGCAGCCCCACTGCCTCCACGCCGCCCAGCAGCTCTCCCCTTCCCCTTAAACAGTGGAAATTGATGGAGCTTGGAAAATGCCGGGGTTGAGGGCAGCAGGCTCAGCTTGGGTAAGTGGAATGGTCAGGCTTCCACCCACCCCGGTTTGGTGCAGCATGGCCAGGCCTCTGTCCGCTGGCCCCAGGGGGGTGGGGGGAAGGTGCTTCCTGCTCTCACACACAGATATGGCAGTCCCATCTTACAACCCGGTGGAGAACAATTCCAGCCACATAAAAACATGTTTCCACTAAATACATGCCAGCTGGGCCAGGCTGGGCTGGGCAGTGTGCAGCTCATGCCTCCCAGGCAGGGCCAATTTACATAGTTATAAGCACATTGCATATTCATGAGCTGAGTCTACGGTACTATCCGCGCACGTGCGCAGACCCACAGCTCATGAAAAAATGATCCCCAATTCACTGAAACTACCAATACGCAGACTGCGAATATGTGGGGGCTCACTGTACAACTTTTCACAAATGTTTAGTCTGTTATTTTTTGGTTTGCTAATGCAGTAGCTGACCTAAGAGAAGTGTCAGTACTAAACACTCATCTACAGGGCTGAATAGTGGATGTTTAGCATTGACTCTCTCAATTTGAAATACAGTTGTCCCTCAATTATCACAGGGGTGTGGGTCTCCCCACCCCCTTCAAAGTCCTTGCTCCACAAAGATTGGCAGCTCATTATTATGCAAAATAGCCCCACCCACAGTACCATCCCACTCCACCTCAATGCGCTTTGGCAGTGTGTTGGTGGCTCCAGGCACCAGCGGGAGTCCTGCACCAGGAAAAAACCCTCTTTTCCACTCCATTGCGCATGCTGGAGCTGGAGTAGCCTGCCCAAGCTGCCCACTCTGCTATGCCAGTGCCAGGGCTGTCGGCCCTGCCCTGCTGTGTGTCAGTGTTTATGTCGGCAGCTCCCAGCCCCCGCGGGCAGCCCATGCTGGGAAAACCCCTTTGTGCTGCTGGATTTTGCATACTGGTGCTTGCAAATGACCACGCTGCTGTCCCACCGCGCCCTCAGCTTGCGTGGACTCCTGTGCCAAGGTTAGGGTTTAGCTAACCCCAGCCTGGCCCTGCTGCCGGGGCAGGGGGCTTCGACAGCAGCACAGGCTGCTCCCAGTGCCAGCATGCAAAACTCAGGGGCACAGAGGGGTTTTTCCCGGCATGGGCTGCCCGTGGGGGCTGGGAGCTGCCAGCACAAACACTGACACATAGTGGGGCGAAGCCGACAACCCTGGCATTGGCATAGCAGGGCTGGCAGCTTAGGCAGGCTGCTCTCAGCTCCAGTGTGCGTGACAGAGGAGAAAAGAGATTTTTCCGGCGCTGGGCTTCCGTGGGCGCCTGTTATCACGGAGAAAACAGTCGACAAAGAAATGAACCCGTCAGAGAGAAACTGTGAAGTAGTGAGGGTTCATTGTATTATTCTGACATTCAGTATTTACGTAAAGAAACACTTTCAAACAGCTAAAAATAGCTCTTTCCCTCAGATGATTAAGCTTTCTTTTGCTAGCACTCCTTGATTAGTACTTCAGTCACTCTCTTCCGCACTACACAATACCAAAGTTTCTAATGCAAAAAATCTAATTAAAAACCAGAAAAAACCCATAAAACTCTTCGTACATTGTATAAAAACCATTTTACCCAATGGTGGACAGGTCTGAAATACAGGAAACAGAAGCATGCCGTACCTAAAGGACATGAAGTTTGTTTAGCCAGTACATTTTATATTATATAGTGATGCTAAATACTTCTCTTCCCAAATGTTCTAGAATGCCATCAAAGTTTTCTTCAGATGTTTTTCTTACACAGCATTTCAAATGTATTTCAAAGTTACTTTGCAGGTGAGTGGATTTTGATCAACTACCTTCAAAATTTTTTAATTCCTTTACAGAAAAAGGTATCTAAACATCAACTTCTACATTGCGACCTCTCCTTTATGACCCTGCCCATTTGCGAAGCAATTTTTTCGCAGTCCAGCTTCCAGGATCTGTGACTTTCCCCAGGCGACGCATGCGCAGGGCTTCTGCTTTACCGAGGGGTGGTGCCCGCTCTCCCTGTGAGGTGGGATGGGCCCGNCTCCCCCGTGCTGACAGTCTGAGGGGAGAAGCAGAAAAGTGCCTGCAGGGCTCGGGAGTGTCGGGGGGTGGAGCAATGGGCATGGCCTGCATGCATATTAACGACCTGCACTTCTTTGCAAGTTTAGTTTTTCACAAGGCACATGGCCTGTCCCGTTCCTTGCGAAGGANAGCCTCCCGTTTAGAGCCCTGTGGCAACCCCAGCCCCACAGCAGCCCCGGCACGCCAGCAGCCCCGGCCCCGTACCAGCCCCCAACCCGCTACAGCCCCGGCGGGCTGGCAGCCTCGGCCCTGCAGCAGCCCCGGCCCCGCAGCAACCCCAGCNTTTCCTTTAATAAGTGTATCACAGTTAAAGGTAAACATCCATGGGCTAATGTGCTTGCTGTCTCAACTCTACCTTTACCAGAAGCTGACAATCCAAAAGAAGAAATCTTCAGATTAGCCATGGTAATTGTCAACTGACGTACCTAAAAATGGGATGAATCAGCAAATAGTAAACTACATGTGATAAAAAAAGTAAAAACCTTTGCTTCAAAAGTTCTATGGGAAAAACTACTAAAAAAGTCTTGTCTCTTCTTCAGACACTAGGATGCATTTCTAATGGAAAAGAATACAGGAGAAGTCAATTTTGAGCACCACAATGAAATAAAACTTACTAGGCAGTAGTTCACAGAATTTAAAAATAAACAATTGTTACATTTAAAAGCAATTTAGGGGAAAAAAGGCATATGTCAGACCCCGTTTCTAAATTTTGCTATGTACTTCTACTGGCCCCAATGCAGCAAGTAGAACTGCATGCTCACTATTGCATAGTCTAGTCTCCAATTTGTATGGAAGGCCTGGATCTAGATATTGGGCCAAAGATCACATTATCATTTATGCCACTTTTTCTATTTTTTTTTTTTTTTTTACAAAAACCCATTCAAATTTACTTATTGAAAGGTTGCTCTCATATGGAAGAAAATATGATGCTTCCTGCCTCAGCTTTTGTTTGGCCTACTCCTACAAAAATATATCAGAACTGAACCATATGCCTGAAAATGTCAACATATACCATAAGGTTTTCTTGTGTATTTGTTGTTACTGGTTTTTGTTTGTTTTTTGCAGTAAGAAGTACACTCATTTTAGCAGGTGCTTATGAGTATTTCCTTGTCTGGTAATTCAGCCTGTTAAAAATACAATATTATTTTAACAGATTAATTTTATCCTTTACATTCTCAAAATTACATTGGATTTCTTTCAAGAATGCTGCAATATGTGTGGGCAATTCACTTGTCATTTTGGTAGAATGTATTAAGCATCCCAACTTGCTACCTATAAACCCTCAAATTTCCCAGTACCGCAGAGCTGGTTTCTGCCACCACGTGCCCCCCTCCCCCTCAGTCTGCATCGGAGAGGCTGCGGGCCGTTCCTGGAAACTCCTTGTGCGATATGAGTGGTCGAGGGAGCAAAGGGGGTCTCCTCTGCCCTGTCCACACCTGGGGAGCTCCCAGAAACTGTGACAAAGTGGGCCCTGAGCCCATGCCACCCCCATGGTGAGTCCTGGGCTTTGGCAGCCACTGCAGTGAGCAGAGCTGTGGGGCTGTATATACAGTTATACCCTGTCATTTGTGAGGAACGGGTCATGCCATGGGCCTCGCAAAAAGCCGAACTTGCAAAGAAGCACAGGCCATTAGTATGCATGCAGGCCCCGCCCACTGCTCCACCCCCTGGCACTCCAGACACTTTTCTGCTTCTCCCCTCGGGCTTCCTCAGCACAGGTGAGCATAGGCAACTGTTTCTGAGCCCACTCTGACTTGGNTGGGCAGGGTCGTAATGCAGAGGTCGCAATGCACCAGGGATTCACTGTACTTCTGAGCCCTCCTTGCTGTGTTCCCTCCTGCGGGGCATGGCACAGTGCCGGCTGGGATTGGAGGTGCAGAGCTCTGATGGCCCGTCAGCGCTGGCAAAGCTTCCGCTGCCANTCCACAGTCCAAACCCCGCACCGGTTCCCCCCCACTCCCTGACCCCAGTGCTCGTGTCCTGGCCACAGGGGCTGCCAATGCGGACACAAGCACTGGGGTCGGGAGGGAGGGAAGCAGCATGGGTTTTGGGCTGTGGGAGCAGGTTGGCAGCAGCCCGGAGGAGCCCACAGGGTGAGGGGGGGGGTGTTGAGTCGGTATCGGAGTTTCTTTCCCTTTAACATCCACCGGTCCTGGGAGAGGCAGCGCTGCCCATACAGTTCCAGAGGGCGGGGGAACAGAAGCCTCCTCCTGGCACAGCAACAGCTGCCCCCTCCCAGCACACAGTGCTTGCCCAACCTCGCTTGCCTCACTTTCGTGGGGCAGTTTCCCAGGTCAGGGACGGGGGCATGGTGTCGCCATTGCAAGCCCCCTCCCCGCAGGGTGGGGTGAGTCCTGTCTCACAGGCACTGCCCCTCGGCAGAGCAGAGGCACTGCACATGCGCCAGCCGGCTAAACTCGCAAATGGTTGAATCAAAAGTGTGAGAAAATTGCCTCGCAAATGGGCAGGGTCGTAATGCAGAGGTCGCAATGCACCAGGGATTCACTGTACTTCTGAGCCCTCCTTGCTGTGTTCCCTCCTGCGGGGCATGGCACAGTGCCGGCTGGGATTGGAGGTGCAGAGCTCTGATGGCCCGTCAGCGCTGGCAAAGCTTCCGCTGCCAGCCGCTGCTCACATGTTTCAATGCTGACTGCCTCCAGATGAAAAAAAAAAAAAATCAGTTCAAACCCCGGAACCCTGAACCTTTTTATTCTTATCCGGAGCCATGCAGCTGCTCCTAGCTGGGGCTGGGCTGTACATGTACTTCTGAGCCCTCCTGGTGTGCTCCCTCCTGCAGAACACATGTGGCAGGGCGTAGCAGCAACTGGTACCAGTGGTGCAGAGCTAAGACAGCATTTAAACATGGGAGTACAGCAGCACCGGTGGCTGCCTCATCGCCATGGTGACGCTGCCAATGGTGCTCTGGCAGAGCAGCGTCCTGGTGGTGGGGAGAGATGCTGAGGGCACGCTGCTTTCTCAAGGAATTTTGTATGCTCCAGGATGCACCGTGCAGGGGCCAGACTCACAGAGTTTAAATCCATATTTGACTCGAGCACCAAACTTATTTAGGAAGAGTCAAGCCTCAAGTGAACAAACTATTTCCACAAATTGAGGTTAAAAAAGAAACTTCGAACTCCTGTTTTCAAGAAAACCAAGCAAACAGACAAAACAAAACCTCTGCTAATAGAAACAAAAGCTTTGTAGAAAAGCCCCATTGACAAAACAGGTGATTAAGGTGGAATGAGTGTGGCAGAGCAGTGTGCTGGAGGTCCATGCTATGTGTGTGTGGGGGAGATAGTTTGAATATTTGTGATGGCTTATTTTGAATATTCAAGAGCCAAAGTTCATGCACGCGCACTCATTAATGCCCCACGAAACAGACCTCCTCAATCGCGGAAAAATCAGACCGCGATGAGGTGAATCCGCAAATGAAGAATCACGAAGTAGAGAAGGTTGACTGCATATGTAAAATAGCTGAGTACATTAAACTCTACACAATATCTAGAAAATAAACCAAAACTAAAAAAACCCTCCTGTGATCAGAAAATTAACAGATTGTTCCCGTTACAAGCTTCCTTAAATTAAAAAGGTAATAACTTTGGTATAAATTAAGTCATTAAAAAAATCATATCCAATTTCGGTAAAAACTACACTGAAAAAACATCAGAAGGATGTATGTAGAAATATATGCTGTGATAATCTACATGCATAGCTGTTAAATTCCCTGTTTCTTCTATTAGGCAACATGAGGTATCAACACTTGTCAACAATTTATCCTTTAAGCGAATAGGAAAGTGTTTCATGTACCTGAGATTCTGTAACTATTGCTCACTGTCTTCCCCTGCTTCACATGCATAATCTTTTAAACCACCTCTCGTTCATCCAAGAATAGTAACGTACAGTGAGAGTATGATATATTCCCAGAATCAGACCTTGATATTGCTTCTCTAACACTACTACTGGTCCACAGACCAGGCAGAAAACCAAACTCTTCTCCTACCTGTACCAACTACAGAATAAAGGTCAAAACCTTCGGTCAAGAACTGAGATAATGTTTGGAATCGTTTTTTAGGCTGGCTGCACAATTTAATAATTGATTGGGAAAACCAATAATGAAGTACTAGTCTTCAAAAGAATTGTCACGACTTTAATAATTTAAATGGTATTTAAGAAAAGCAGACAGGGTGCTAGTGTGGAGGAGAGCATTTCAACACACAATGCCTCAGCTATGAAATGCTACTTAAAACCACAGGTTATTCCCAGTTGGAAGGGTCTCACACGGATTATCTAGTCCAACTCCCAAGTGAATCCCCATTCAGGGACTGAACCCACAACTGTGGAGCCATCCGCACTGNAATAAGCAAACATACTGCGTAAAACCAAGCCCTTCAACCTATAAATTACATCACAGAAAAAAACCCGAACGGTTTTGCATTTTCTGTCAGTTCTGAAATTACCTTATACTCATCAGAGGCAATCCATTCCAGTTCTTTTCTCTTCTTTTTCCCTTTTTTATCCTTGGTGTGCCTAGTACCAGAGGCCTGGTAAGACTGCAGATCCACTCGTGAATGAAACTGGTATCGGCCACTTTCCACATCACAGTAGTAATAAATTCCAGTTGTTGGGTCATAATACAGTTGATTTTCCTTTATAAGAAAAGAACATTATCATCACCTTAGTAAATGCATTGTTCAAAGAAACACCTATAAATAAAAAACCACACTGAAGTTTAATAAAATGCACTCAAAGGTACTAAGGTACTGTGGTGGCTTGATCTTGGATGGTTACCAGGTGCCCATCCAACCATTCTGTCAATTCTCCTCCTCAACAACACTGGGAAGGAAATAAGATGAAAAGCTCACAGGTCGTGACAGAGATCACTTTCATGGGCAAGCCAGATTTGCCTTGGTGGTTATTTATTGCAAATTAAAAGACAGCTGGAAGATAAACAGCAAAGAAAACACACTTCTCCCTGTCTTCTTTTTTTTCACCACCTACTACGCGCCTTCATTCCCAGCTTCTCTACCTCTCTCCCCCACCCGAGTGGTGCAATGATGAACAGGGGGTTGAGATCAGCTCATAAAAGTCTCTCTCTGCTGCTACTTCCTCCCTACCCAGTATAGGGCCTTCAAGAACTGCTTCCTGCATGGGCTCTCCACAGGCCACAGATAGTTCCTTAAGGAGCTGCTCCCGTGTGGGGTTCTCCATACTGTAGTGTGAATATCTGCTGCAGTGTGGTTCTCTTCTATGGACTGAAGGAACCTGTATGCCTGCTCCTGATCCTTCTTCTTTGACCGTGGTGTTCGCAGAGTTGTTTTTCACACTTGTCCCCTCCATATACGCTCCACTGTGCAGTGTTATGCCCTTTCTTACACATGGTTTCAGAGAGGCACTGCCAAGTTGGCAGAGTCTGCTTTCAGAGGCACTGCTCTCTGAAAGCAGGCTCTGATGGCTCAGCTGTGCTCTGCAGTGGAACCAGCCATGTCCAGGCAGGTCCTGGCCCCTTCTCATAGAGGCTGCCTCTGCAGCCTAATTATCAAAAGCTTGCCAGTAAACGAAATACGAGAACACTACTGTAATTCAGAACACCGAACAAGAAAAGATTATTTTGTGTAACTGTACCATAAATTGTACCTATAAGCCCTAAATACTTCTGTATCTAACTAAATCTACAAAATACGTAAATCTACAAAAACATGTAAAAAGCAGTGATATAAGACCTTCAAAGTTTGGTCCAGAAACATGCCTCAAAACTAGCAGTTATGTACCACGCACATTTTTTAAAGCTGAGGTGAATGCAACACTGCAAATCCTCTCGTTTCAGCACATCCTCTCAGATCCACTGAGATTTCTGACAGTATATGTATCTACCTACATGCGTATATAATATATGTATACACACAACTTACAGGACCAAAAAAAAAAAACTCCTCAAAAGCTTTTATGAAAAACATATAGCAGAAAGTAACCATTAAGAAATTCCGATCCATCATCTAATGTCTTTATTTTTAAAGAAGTGTTTCCTTTCTTGCAACATCAAACTCGTTGGTAACAGCACTCAAGTAAAAGTACAAGCATTTCATGTATTTTCTGTCAACACTCTTTTCCCTGTGGAGTAGCCACTGATTTAGTTCAGTAATCTCTCTTTTTCTACACAAGTCAGCTTTTAGCTCAAGATTTTGAGTTTGAAAGAGTTACAGAGCAGCTTTATAGTAAAAATTTTCTACTATGTCAAGTAACTTAAAGATGTAGGTAACATCAAATGGAGCTGAATTAACATCTAATCTGCTACTTTTAATTCAACTGTAATAATTAAAAAACTAATAAACAAACTGCCAGTACTATTCATCTTCAATAACATGTTTTTCAAAACATACGATCGCCTTGGATCTTACTTCTTTTTCACATTAACTTTTACTAATAGAACTTCCGCAATAGAGAAAAAATAGCAAGGATTTTTGGAAGCAATCCTTACCGAATTATAGTAGAAGCCAGTGCTGTGGTCGTAATACAATCCTGTATTTTCATCGTACATAAATCCAGTTTGTGAAACAGCAGCCTCTGCAGCAGCTCTCAAGCTCTCCGCCAAAGAACCCTCTGGCATTGAAGTACCTTCTGCCTCCTAATACCAGGAAGTATGAAATTATTTTCTTCTACAAAGAAAGTGCTCTATGAACTTGGACTGTTTCAGAAGGCAAAAACTTAGCTCCAGTTTAATAAACTCCTACTGATTTCAACAGGACCAAGACTTCATCCTGTGTCTTTTGTTTCCCCCAATCTTTATTCAAAAGAGGCTCACATCAAAAACATACACAGTGAATATCCTTCAGGACACTCCTAAAACAAATTTCTGCACTCTGTTCCACTTCAGTTGCTAATGCTAAGGCACAGACTCATTTAAGTAAGTGACCTAGGGAAGAAAACCAGCCCACAACAAAATAAACAAATAAACCCTGCCAACAATTTTCTTCTCTTTATATGCTGCCTCCATATGTTAATGGAAAAAAAAATAAAAAGTACTGTTTAGGAAACTCAGTATGGCCATATGTAACATCCTCTGCTGATACAAAAACGTCCTGCTTCCAAGATATGTAGGACACAACTGCTTTTTAAAAAAAATAAACCAAACGCCAACACCCAAATCTAGGAGTATGTTATACTTGGAACATACTAAAAAAAAAGTAGTTTTGAAGTACAACAATGTTTGTCTGCTTTCATCAGCACTAGAACATCAAAAAAATAATTTCATATAAAGACATTGGGACCAAAAGCACATCTTTTAGATACAACATTAACAGAATGCTGACTTCTAAACTCATAAAATTCCAGACAGTTCAAAGACCTGTAAATTCTGGATGAAATTTTCCTCTTCTCCATCTTCAGCAACTTTGGTGCTATCCACTCTTACAGGAATGTTAACACCTGTCTCTGATTCCTCTGTGGAACTATGCTCAGCGCCTTCAATCCCATGATTGTGCTGCACTGGTACTTCAGATGCACAATCTTGAGTACCAGTGTGATTGCAACAATTTTCATAGTAATAATAATCTGTGGGGGTGAGGGGTGGAGAGAAAGAAAGTTGAAATCGTATAAATTAGGAAAGCAGTATTTCACTAATGCAGTTTAAGGATGCTAAATCTTAAACTGGAAACTTATGCGAGCAGGTAGTCCAATGAAAACCAAATATTAGATAGTGTCTCTGCTTTGAATTTATTCTACTCCTACTGAACAAATTTTGTCTCCTTTTAATGTACTTCAAAAATTGGTAAAACACGAATGTTTGTAACATGGAAGATAACTATGCAAGAGATTACTGTGGCATGAATTCTGCTATCCCAAGCTACATTTTATACTGAATGAATGGCTTGAATAAATAGGAAACAGTCCGAGATATAATGCCAGGCTACTAAGCATAAATCAGCAAAGGATACAGACTTGAAATGTATTAAGGTGCTGTTCTAGACCCCTGTTCAAACAGCCACCAGCCCTTCTACCTGCTTGTGACCATGCAGCATAGTCCTCTGTCTGTACTTCCACGCTAGACGTATCTTTCTCCTTCCTATTTTGGATTTCCTCAGTGAGTTCTACCACCTGAAAGAAAAATGGCATGTTACAGAACACATTACTAGTGGTCTTAGTGGTCTCCATCAGGAAAGAGTCATCCTACTTTGCATTCCATAATTTGAACAAAATATAATGGCATCACAGGCATTTTAACTGATTTTGTTTGGCAGGAGACAATTCCGCACTTGAGTGGCTGGCATAACGGAAAACATAATTTATGCTCACAGAGGGAGCTGAGGAACTTAACTGAGATCATTCCTAAGGTGTTCACCTTGTAAAGTCAGCAGTCAAGCAGCAGTAATTGTTCTGCGGTGACATACTGTAACCTTTACACATGACACTCAGAGAATACTCTGAGTTAGATGGAACCCACAAGGATCGAGTCCAACCCCTGGCCGTGCACAGGACACCCCAAGAGTCATACCACATGCCTAAGAGCACTCTCAAAACTCTTCTGGAACGCTGTCACAGAATCACAGAATCACAGAATATTATGAGTTGGAAGGGACCCACAAGGATCATCTAGTCCAACTCACCATCTAACACCCGTACAGAGACCGAAAGCAGACTTGGTACTTTTAACCACTTCCCTGGGGAGACTGTTCCAGCAACCAATCACGCTCTGGATGAAAAACCCTTTAATAATATCCAACCTAAATCTCCCCTGACACAACTTCAGGCCATCCCCTCGGCTCCTCTCACTGGTCACCACAGAGAAGAGACCAGTGTCTGCCCCTCTGCCCCCCTTCAGGACGAAGCTGTAGGCTGCGATACACTTTGACTGTTTCGCCGTATGCCTTCGCGGGGTAGCTTTTATTACTCCTCCCTTTACAGAATCACAGAATCACAGAATATTATGAGTTGGAAGGGACCCACAAGGATCGTCTAGTCCAACTCACCATCTAACACCCGTACAGAGACAGAGAGCACATCGCAGAGCATAACACCAACCTGGATCCCTCACAGTCTAGCAGGCCACTCCGAGCCGGAAGGGGTCCAGGGTCATCCAGCCCTACACCCCCCAGCTAGACCATGTCACTAAGCTCCTCGTCCAGTCTTCTCTTAAACACCTCCAGGGGGGGCGACTCCACCACCTCCCTGGGCAGCCCATTCCAATATGCAATTACTCTCTCTGTGAAAAACCGCTTCCTAACGTTAAGATTAAACCTCCCCTGGCGTATCTTGAGGCCGTGCCCTCTCATTCTGGTGTCGTCAGCCTGAAAGAAGAGGTCCTCACCCACCTGGCGGCAACCTCCCCGCAGGTAGTTGTAAACAGCAATGAGGTCCCCTCTGAGCCTCCTCTTTT
>WEKX01012635.1:0-21548 GCA_013390025.1 Pitta sordida
GTGATACTTTAGATTTATAAGTAAGTTTGTTTGTTATAGTACAGTAAATCATATAAGGATCCAAGTTAATTGTTAAGTTAATAAGTTAAATGTTAATTTAAGTGTTGTTGAACAGCGTTAGGTTAAGTTGTAAGTTAAGTATTGCTACTCCTTTGGGCCTTATCCCTTTTTGTCTTTATCCCTTTTGACCTTTCATTTCACCTATCACACTTCCCTCCTCCCTTCCCCAGCCACCCCTCACCCCAGACACAACCACAGGCTCCACATGCGTGGGTTTGTACTTATTTTTGTCCAGGCTGATATCAATTTTAGATATTTGTGCTTTTCCTCAGTATACTTTAACTGTTTAGTAAGTAGTAGCATGAACCTTGCTATGAACCCTGTTGTGTTGTTACTTTCATATTAAATTTTCTTTCACTCATATCTTTGCTGGTGATTTTTTGAGTGACCTTAAAACACCCATTTCACAACAAAATACTTGCTTAGCTTTAAGCTTGCATTTTGCAAGATTTCTACCCAAGTCCCTGCAGGATGACAGAAACACAGAATATTCTGAGTTGGAAGGGACCTACAAGGACCATCGAGTCCAACTCTTAAATGGCATCACTGCCTCCCTGGCGGGAATTGAACCCCAGTCTCACTGATTGACCACTTTTTCTACTTGAAGTGTAAAATTCATTGTAAAAACAAAATCAAAAAGCTCATGGCAGCAAACAGAAAGACAAAACTATAGGTAGTATAAAAATGTCTGGCAGGATATTTCTGGTGTTGTCACATCACCAAAAGTCTCATAAAGCTTTCAGGCTTTCACAGTGAGCAGCACCATCTGATGCCAGATAGACTACTGGGACTGCTCTTCCTTTTTCTAGTGTAATTCAGAGACAAGTTAGGCATTGCTCAAAAGATTCCAGTTTACTCTGTAATTAATTGCCTTTCTTCAGCCAACTGCAATTCACAGAAGGCAAGGGCCTCATTCTTAACAATGTTGCACATTTTATCCTCTTCAATTGTATAGCAAATCCTGTATTCTGCCATAAATTTTTCATTTCCCCCCTGACATTTCACCCACTGTATTATGGGCATCATGTGAGGATTTAAATAGAAAAGCTATACTGTGGTTCCCAAGCTTCAAATCAAAATTGAAAGATGTAGTTCAGCTGTTTTTCTATAAATATGCAGCAATTATAAAGAAATAAGGGTCAATATAGACTCCCAGAGAGCTTTGCATTAACCTGCACTCACTATATTTAACTAGAGACATGAAAGCTACTTAGTTTCAAGGAAACATTTAAGTATTACAAATGATGAATTTACAAATTCATGAATTATTGATGAAATAGAAACCTCTCTGGAATTTAAGCAATTTTTATTTGAACATATTACCCATATTTATGTACAGGCATTTAAACAATGTTTTTCCATTTCATTTTGGGGTTTTGAATATACAGCAGGAGGCTCTGATTTAGTAAGTATCTGGTGAATTTGCATTACAACTATGGTTTGCACCAAGGGTTGTGAGTTTGTTTTCATCACAGTCTGAAATTCAGCTCACAACTGCATCCAGTTTCCCTTTGTGCTTCCCACTCTGTTCAAGAAGGTGGCATTTGGGGTACACAGGGCTTCCAGAGGTGTGACGACTTGAGACTCAGGCTGGTGGGACAAGCATCATTCAAGAATTATGTGACTTATTTTCAGCCTGACTTACAGCCCTCTGTGTTATTCCAGAAAACATTTCTGTTACAATTCCTTTCTTCAGGTTTCAGACAAAGCAGTTCACACAGCTCAGAATTGCTGGTGCAATTGACAAAGTAGCAGCCCTAATTACCAAATGTCAGCAACCACTGAGAACTTTCCAAATGAAAAATCAGGCACATTGCAGCACCTATTTAAAATATAGAGCAAATTCAACCCTCTTAGAAAAGGAAGATACAGCCTGTGTCATGTCTGCAGTTCTCATGATAGTGGAATTTGGACACAGGCAAAACCTGTCCCTTGTTAAATTATTAAATGAATTCTTTTTTTTGTCTCCTGCAGGAAAATTTCAGATTGAGATTTGGTATGCCATAGTTCAAGATTTCCTCTGCTGAAAAAGCTCATATAGATGCAATTTCATGCAGAGGCAAAGTGAAGTCACTTCTGCATCCAAGACATTGCATTTTGCACCTAAGTAGCAGGGTCACAAAGGAAGTTGTAGATCCTAGAAACTAGCATATTCAGGACTAACACACACGAATTGGTGCTGGTCTTCCGTCACTTCTCCTTACTGTTTTTTTGTGAAGGAGTTCATTTCAGAGAATATATGATTCCTCCTTCTAATAAAAGTGACTAGAAAGATAATTCAGAGGAGCTAGACATATCTCATTCTGTGTTTTAACTGATCATGGTTTCAACCACATGAATTTAGAAAACATTACTGGCTCTGATTTTTTCCTAACTCTCTTCATCTTGAGTCATGTAATAATGCTTCATTTCCCAATGGAATTTGGAAATTTAGCCTTCAAAATGCAAAAATATAAAATGCAAAATACACTGTAGCATTTTACCCATATCCGTTTGATTTGTATATTTTTCCTGTCAGACAGTGACAGACAGACTCTGATTGGTGATAGTTACCATTAGTTAGTCTGCAAAGCTATCATGATTACCAATATAGGGACATCACATGATGAGGTATTTTTCCCACTGCAGCCTGCTGTTCACCTCCTTAATTTAATCTTTGATTGAGTCCTGAATGCTCTGCATCTCTTCCATTTTCTCCATCTTGACATTGTCTTGTGGAGAATATTTTCCATTATCTCTTCCTCATATGACAGTTTATCCACTGTTTTGTTTTCTGTTCAACTTCACTACAACCTTTTACTGAGGACTGATGTTTCCTTCTAATATTTTCACTGCTGAATTTCTGGACTATATTTCTTCCTCAAGGGAGAAAGAGGCTGAGATGAAGAAAATCAAGCCTGCTAGTCCAGGGAATCCTGGTCTGGCATCTTTTCACACTTACACTCCTATTATTTTATAAACCACATAACACCTCAGACTCTGCTAACCAGAAGCAACCTGACTGCCCAAAGTTACAAGGACACTCAAAACTACAAATGAGTTGTGCACACCGAGGGATGAAGCTGCTCTTTGATGCCAGGGCCAGTGGCCCCGAGACATCTTTAATAAAAGAAGATGCCATGCTAGGCTACAAAACAGTGCTAACATGGCTCTCCAGAATAAAGTTCTTTCTGATCTCTTTTGCTCTCCATAACAGAACTCTTCTGAAGTGGAGGATATGGAGAATGTCCTTTATGCCCAGAGAAAATCTGTAAGGAGACAACCTCACTAACTTTGGCAAAGGACTTCTTGTATTGTAACATAAAGACAAAAGGGAAGAGGATGGGTTTTGTGGCTGGTTTCACATTATAATTCTAAATTCAGGCTTAGAAGGAATCTCAGTGAATACTTGAGGTAAAATACGAACAACTTCTGTATTAATTCTGAAATAACTCTTCCCCCTGGGTCTTTTCATCCTCACTGGTGAATGGACTGGTGAAATTTCCCAATTTTCTCTGGCATTACATGTTTCAGCTAGCATGTGATATATTTCTGTCCCACTAGAGCAGCCTGAGCATTTGACAGCTTCCTGAGCCATGAAGGAAGACCAAGGTTTTTCACCATTCCTGTTGTAGTCTTGCAGTCTACCCTTCCCAGACACTGGAAGGAAAACAGATACTTTTCTTTTGGTGAGTCTATTAAGACATACAATGGAATTTGAGGAAAACTTATCCACTCTCTCTCACCCCAGCTGAAAGGTAGTCCTTTGGGAATGTAACAGCAAAGTTTTCTTGACAGTGCAGAATGAAGAAAGCAGGAGATGAGAGAGGAGAGGCTGTAAGGAGAAGCATGTCTTATTTCTGTGTCCCAGGGACCAGAACAGCAGTTTTCCATTGCCATCCCATGACTACCTGACCAATTGCAGAGCTCAGTGATCTCAGAGCTGGCTCAGACTGTTTGTAAAGTTGTCTTTTTGCAAGGCTCTCTGCAAACTGCCGAGCGTGCATAGGGGTGGCAGGCACAGATTCTGGCAGAGTTACCCAAAAGATGAGTCCCTTCAACTGCCCCCGTTCTGTTACATGTTATTTACTCGATATTTAACATTAGAAGAACTAAGTCTTGCAGAATAATAACCCATTTTTCAAGTAGGTATGAATTAATGTAAGAAGGAAAAGGAAGAATAGAACAAGGTGCCTAAGCAAAAACACGATGGCTGCTGGTCCCATTCATTCTTTCCTCTAACGCTATGTAATTTATCCTTTTGTCCCTCATCCCTTTGCAAGATCATTCCCATGCTGTGTTTCCAGAGGGAAACATGGCTGCATAGCTTCAGTCAGCATAGAATTACAAATTTCCAGGCATTCAACTTTAAAACCCTTCTTACAAAACAAGAATTTTGCATTGACTAACTACCATTTATTCCATAATGTTTGTTTAATTTCTGTTTTATATTGTGAAGAGGAATTCTTAGTTCTGCTTATGATATCAAATACTCTGATTTTTCATAATTAAGAGCTTTGTTTGTCAAATTGTTAGTGTTTGCACATAACAGCAATGGAGAGAGCAGTGCTGTGTACACATGGAGAATGTTCACAGAGAATGCAACTGCAGGCTGTTGGTGTTTGTACAGAATGTAGCTCTCAGCAAAACCTGGAGTTGTGTTTTGGGACATCATTATATAACATACACTCATTCCAAGCTTTCTTCTCCACTTTCATTGGGGAAATCTTTCATTCAAACAACGACCTCAGAACTATAAACCCATTTCCTGCTTGACTTAACACTGTGGCTTTGTTAATCTGGTGTCCAGGATTATCCAATTTGCATGAGAAGCAGGAGTGTTTTCATTCTGGGACCTGAATGAAAAGTTTTGCCCATGAAGTGAAAATGACCTTTCCACAAAAAAGAAACAAACAACAGAAGATGTTTTTTAGTCTATTACCACTCTACAACCAGGAGCAAGACTTAGTTTGTATGATTCTTAATTCTGTTTGCAGGGAAAGGGGTAGCTGATGCCTTTCTTCTCTGTGCTAGAGAGAGGTGTTTCTTACCCTGATGCTTTTGTTTTAGCTTCTGCAAACAGAACTCCTGCCTTAACTCCATTTCCCTACTAGTTTCTAATACAGAGAGAGTTGTATATATGTAAAAAGATGTGTTTGTTACAGTCAGTGAACAGCACAGGATGTTCCTCTTGGTTTTCTTGAATTATTACAAAAGTCTGCCCAAAACTCTTAAGAGTCTAATTAAAGGAAATTACTGATCCCTCCTGCTACTACAGAAGAGATATGCTGAAAATTACAGTTGGTAACAGTCTCCCATGCATCTGTGACTGACTTCAGAACTGTCCATAACAAAATTCTGACTTTCACAGGAAGTTTTGAAGAATACTTCATCGCTTCTAGATTCTGTTCTAGTATCTGCCCTATCACAAAATTAAACAGCTTTGATAATTTCTTTATTCTCTGACATCTCTTTGTGATTCTTGTCAATGCTTATTGTAAAGACAAAATTTTGAAAACAGAAGTCAAAGCTGATCAATCTAACCCACACCATTTTAATTACGCTAATAAAAACCAACCCTTTTTTTTCCCCCATACTTTTTCATGCAGTTTTGCAACATACTTTTGCACAAATATTTCATTTTTCATAGTATATTCCTTTGTGGTCCTACAGACTCATTATTAAGCATTTTTGAACAGCCAAAATTTACTAAATTTCTGTTTTTATAGCTATGACTCAGAGAATAGGCTTTAAAGTTCCTCATTCTTCACTGGAGCATTAAAATTCTGATTCTGTGTTATATCTGATTAAAAATTCACATGGTATGAATTTAATTTTCTCTGCTTAAAATAACAGTAATAATAATTAGTAATAAAATAATAATAATAATTAGACCACAGATAGAATGAGTTAAGCCTATGGTTTTTTAAGACATTGATATGAGCAACTTGTCCATTTTCCTCTGTGTGGTGTTTGATTTCTTACATTATGAAGTGTATGTGTTTCAGAGTGTTGATACATAGCACCATTCATTTTTATAGTTCACAGGTTCACAGGTTATTCTGAGTTGGAAGGGATCCACAGGATCATCTAGTCCAACTCCCAAGTGAACGCCCACCCAGGGATCAGACCCACAAGCGTGGAACCACGGGCACCACACTCCATCCATCCAAGCCTCCCACCATCTAGACCACGTCACTGAACTCCTCATCGAGTCTTCTCTTAAACACCTCCAGGGATGGCGACTCCACCACCTCCCTGGGCAGACCATTCCAATGAGAGATCACTCTCTCTGTGAAAAACCTCTTCCTAACGTCGAGCCTAAACCTCCTGAGTTGAGGACTGCAAGGTGTGCATCAGGGAGAAACATTCCTTGTGCCTGAGATGATACAAAAAGTTTTTGCTGACAAAGAAAACTTTACGGACTCCAGGTTGGTATTAGAAATAGTGCAGTGTTTTAATTTACTACAAAAATTCACTTTGCACTTCCACAATAGAGATTTTGCAGCAAAAATCATTATCTGAAATCATGGGTAGAAGTTTTTTTGTGTTTGTGACAGCACTGACTGTGTTTGCCCAAATGATTATCCATTCGAGATTGTAGAATACATTCTGACACAAGTATGACACCCTGCTTCTTCCTGACATCCTGCCCCCTGACCAATATCAGCAGCACAGACAAATTGCCATTAAAATTCTTTTTTTATAAACTAATTCTTCATCACTCTTCTTTTTTTTTCTTCCATTATTTGATATACGTGTGAATACTTGACTGAAACGTGATTTATTTGAGCCACTTCTGAAGTGTTTGGCACAGTTGTCCTACTTTGTGCATCATGAGTGATCAGCGACACAGAGAGCAGGTTGTCACGGGGTGGGGGGGAATCTGTTAAGTGATTGCCAGTTCTCTGGGTGTATTACACTAACTGCTGGCTTTTGCATTCCTGTGTAAAGTGAACTCTAATTAATCCAGCCGTGAAAGTCCTGCTTCATCTTCTGAAACTAGCTCATTATGAAAAATGTAAACAACTCTCTCCAAGCACTCTGTGTGCTTACTAACTTTGGCCTTAATGATGTCTTATTGTCTGATTGATTTAGCTTGGTCCTATTTTTTACTATAAATACACTACATATTTCTAATTTTTGTTCCCTCTTCACCTTTAGCATTTAGATTGGGGTTTCATAATAACCTGTCTTAAAACAAACCTTTATTTTCGTACTGTAACCAACTGGCATCTGTGCAGCATGCTCCAAAATGACTACTTCAAAACTGGCATGGAGTGATCCTCCCATGTGCATGCAGTATGACAAGGAGGTAGCAGCAGCTCACAGGGGTGGGGATCAACAGGCTCAGGGAAGACTCAAACTGATTTATTTTTTCATTGCTATAAATAATTAGATTAAGTCATGTTTCTCGTGGAAATCATGTCTAGGAAGCAACTTTACTGGAATTAATACCAACTTCTCCTCGGTGCCTCCAAACCCCTTGAGGATGTAGAAGTCATGTCACGAGGAGAATTAAAGTCCTTAGGAAAGGTGCAGGTTTTTTCTACTTTTGCCTGTAAAGGGCTGAGGACACAAGGTATTTACCAGTGCAATTCAGGATACCCTACCCTTTGATACATATTCGCTGACTCTGCTTTCCACCCCATGAAGTAAGTCCATTCTACTGCACAGCCATGTAAAAAACAATTAATGAACGGCAGGCACGAGAAGAGGTATATCCTCAGTTTCCAAAGGAAATCCAACATATTGACTTTTTCATTCATTTTGTTATTATTCACGAATAAGAAAGAGCTTTTAAAGAAAACACAAGGATGTTGGAGAAAAGAAAATGCAGGTGGGAGAAGGGAAGAGGAAGCCCAAGGGAAAGTAGTCTGCATGAAAGTTTAGCATGAGTGCTTGCCAAAGCTTTCCTTTCAAGCTCATCCATTTGGCTTTTCCATTCTCCAAGACAGAAGTCACTTTTATCCTCCTTCTCCCTTGCTCACCTTTTCTATATCTTAATAGTCCAAAAAATATGAAGGATCTTGGTTTGATTGTTGACAGTTATACACTGTATTACATATAATTTTGATCTTCATTTATCTATCCTTCATTAGATTAGCATGTTTTGTTTGAGTAGATATGAGGTTATACATAAGTAATTCAGTGACACAGAGAGAAAAATCAATTGTAGGAACATTAAAATTTCTTTAAAGATGTTAAATATAACCTGACAGTCAAATGGTCTCCAGTTGCATGGCGTTTACTACAATATTACTGTAAGTAACAGATTGAATGCAGGATTAGGTGGTAAAGAATATTTTGCATGGTTTAAGAAAAAAGATAAAAGTGGGGTATTTTTCCATTAGCATGCACTCTCCAGGAATCCTTAATCACTTACAGGACCATCTGCACTTCTGGAGACACTGTGAGTTTGAAGTGAGTCTTGCATGCAAGACAAGAGCAGATTGGAGCTGTCTGGGCAAAGAAAAATCAGACACATTTGTTCCTGTGGGAATATGATTTTGTATCTCCTGCAGGCCTAGGAACATCACAGGCCACAACTTCTTGTGCTTCTTCCACCCCAGTCTCACATGGATTTCCTCACCTTTCTTCTGATGATTTTGACATGACTTCCATGTCTTATTGTCCCGTAACATTGTTCCCATCTGACTCAACACAAAAATTTCTATCTGTTCTCCTTCCCAACCTCAACCTGTTTCTCATCTTTACACCAATGTTTTACCTCTCCTCTCCCCACTTGCTGTTGATTTTACTCTCTGCTAACACACCCAGTTCTTTAGTTCACAGTCCATACTTCCTCCACAGCTGCTACACTGTCCATAGTCCTGCGAGAGTACCATTTTTAACCCACACTTAGCTGTACCCCAACCCTTCTCCTGCAATCTGACTCTGTCCCATCTTGCTTTCCTCACAGTCTCTTCCTCCCTCCAATGGAAATTTCCCTTCCTTGTGCTACTCCTTGCATTTGTGCCTGCACTCCAGGCTACTCCTCCTCCACTTCTCAGGCCCTTTCTTCCCTATTCTTGATCACCTGCTTAACCAAGTCTTTCATTTTTGCCAAAGGGCAAGCTGCGGGTTATCCCTTCCTGTAGGAAGTCGTGATGAAGGTGCTACTGGTTGCATCCCTTTGGCTGAAGCACAGAGTGGCAAAACTTCTCCCCAGCCTAAAGTGTAGACAGCTGTGATTGTCTTTCAAATAGAGCTTTATGGATGGAGCCCCATCATCATTTAGCTTGTGATGACTGATGTTTATGACATTCCCAGAATCTCACAGCTGGCCTTTCCAAATTTAGCATACAGCAACAGCACAGCATGATCCTATTAATTTACGTATAAGGTTTAGCTCAGTTCTTGCTGGTGATGTTTCATTTCTGTTTATCTATCACAACTAACTGACTACTGTTCAGAATGGGATGTATGTACATGACACATCTTTCTCTGGTTCCTCTGATAAGTCAGAATGTAGCAATCAATCGGGCACTAGTATGAGGACTTAAATTCTATTTTACAGTTGCTGCCTGTCTTTTTTGTTCTGATACATCTGTCTAACCATAGAAAATTATATTCTAGAAGTACAGAAGATCTGATTAGATGTATTACTGCTTTTTCTGCTGTCACAGATAACTACAGCAATGCAGCTAGAGCATGTGATTGTTATTTATCTGTTAGAGCCTTAGGAAGGCATCAGCTACTGCTCTTCAGAACAATTCTATGCTGAAGTTGGTCTTGAATTGAACAGGAGAGGAGACAAAAGAAATGCTCGTGTCCTGCTGTTAGTGTCTTGACAGACTCTTCTGCCTGGATAGTTTCCGGAAAAAATATTTACAGGTTCACAGGTTATTCCAAGTTGGAAGGGACCCACAAGGATAATTTGATCATTTTGATCTTGATTCACCAAAATTAAGCAGAAATTGCCTGTATCTTACAAAAGACCTTCACTGATTTATGTAGAGTTGGGCTGTGGTAAATGCATCTCTTTGTTTCAGAATTCTATTTAACATCACTATCACTTTAAAATAAGGATGACAAAATTTAAAAACTGGTTGGATTCACAGACAAACCATCTTGAATTAACTTAAAAATATAAGAAGCTGTAGTTGAAATACAACTACAGTGTAATAAAAGATGTGATCATTGTTTTTTCCAAGGTTTCACTCTTAAAAACTATGAAAGCAATTTTAAGTGAGTGGTCTCTTGCACTCTTGCTTTAAAATTTTATGGAACAAAAATTATATTTACATGTGAAAACAGGCACATTATCAAGAAAATGGACTGAAGTATTCAAACTAGACTATTGACCTTATGACAGTGTTTATTTCTATCTACCAAGTTTTCCTCTTTGAGAAATTAAGGGTCTTCGTGAATGGTATACATTTTTTCATCTGTTCCTAAGATGTTCCAAGTGTTCCTAAAAACTAACAGTTTCCATTAAGTGACAAACCTTTGAGTTTCACAGGATCACTACCAGTTAACACCTAAAACCTCAGTGTAAAGTACTGCACTGAACACCCTTTGCCCAACGACTGCCCAGTCATTGTGACAAAGATTGTGGACACATATCTTTTGCCCACTAAATGTACTCTGAGCTGGTCATCTAAGTAACACTATTAACATACTATTGCTAAGAATAATTGCTTTTACACAGTGAAAATAACTGTTTTATGCACAGATTTTTCAATTCAAAAATATGGTACTTTGGCTCCTTCCAGCCTGTTTTAATGCTGACCTCCCTGGAGAGTTTCTAAGTAGTTATATGATTGTCAGTGTAGGAAAGCAGCAGAATTTCTGGCATCCTAGATGCACTGAAGATGGCAAGTTCAATCATTATGGCTTAAAAAAATGTGACCAATTTTTGATGGGTGACATTTCAGAGCATGGGGTAATGTCATTTCTTTAATTTGTCTTCAAAGACAAAGAAAGGTGGGCTTGGTTTTTGTCCACATTTTGTTGTTGTTTAACGAATAAACTTGTGGTCGTGTCTTAGTTTTCAGGACATTTCTCTTTGCCTTAGTTAAATGATGCATAGATCTGCTTGTATCCAGAAAAATGACTCAGCACATGCAATGCCCAGCAGAGAAGAACATTTCATAAGTGAGAAGACAGTAGCACTTAATCTGCCACAATTTAGAAACGTAAATTAGTTTAAAATGAACTGAGGCTACTTATTTCTGTGTGACTAGAAGATATGAGGAACAGAGGTTCAAAAACAGCAAGTGCTAAATCCTGCACTTTGGCCACAACAAAGTAGCTGGAGAGCAGCCAGGCAGGGACCTGGGAGCACTGATTGACTGGAAACTGAACATGGGACAGCAGTGTGCCCAGGTGGCCGAGAAGGCCGATGGCATCCTGGTCTGTATCAGGAATAGTGTACCCAGCAGGACCATGGAATCCCTGTACTTATCTCTGGTTAGGCTGCACCTTGTGTACAGTATCCAGTTCTGGGCCCCACAATTTAGGAAGGATGTTGAGGTGCTGGAGCAGGTCCCAAGAAGGGCTACGAGGATGGTGCAGAGATTGGAGAACAAACCCTATGAGGAGCAGCTGAGGGAGCTGAGGTTGTTTAGCCTGGAGAAGAGAAAGCTCAGGGGAGACGTCATCCCCCTCTACAACTACCTGAAAGGATGTTGTAGCCAGGTGGGGCTCAGTCTCTTCTCCCAGGCAAGCAGTGGTAGGACAAGAGGGCACAGACTTAAGATGCACCAGAGGAGGTTTAGGTTAGACATTAGGAGAAAGTTCTTTACAGAGAGAGTGATTGAGTATTGGAATGGGCTGCCCAGGGAGGTGGGGGAGTCACTGTCCCTGGAGGTATTTAAAGAGACTGGATGTGGCACTTGGTGCCATGGTCTAGTTGACACAGTAGTTTTAAGTCAAAGGATGGACTTGGTGATCTCAGAGGTCTTTTCCAACCTAACTGATTCTGTGATTCCATGATTCTGTGAATATTTTGGGTGTTTTGGACATGATGTTTAATTTTTTCTGTATGTTAATTCCTGTTTAGTAACTCAGACCAAACAGAAACTGGATAGCCAGAAGAAAATATTTTTGATGAGTGAAACACTGTCCAAACAATATTTTTCTTAATTGCACTAGATAATAAAGTGTAATTACTGGCAATTTCTCAGCTTACCTTATATCCCCATCATTTTTCTTCACACTGGAAAGCACTGTTCTGACATTATATGTTGGTTTTAATGCACAAAATCTTTCTAATAAATTTCAGTCTTGTTTCAGATATTGCCACTGTGCTGGAACTGCTCTTGAGAGAGTTTGTAATGAGGATCTGTTGCTTCAAGCTAGCGGAGAAACTCCTTCTTTCATTGTCTTGATTTATCAGCAGCCTTTGATACTGTTGACGATGGGGTCCTATTACATTGCCTTCAGCACCTCCTGGGTTTTTCAGGCTCCACGCTGGCCTGTTTCACATCTTATTTAATGGAGCACTGTCTCTACAGTTATATACTGCAGCTCTCTCATCATACTGATGCCTAAAGCTGGGTTGTGCAATTGGATTTTGATGGTGCAATTTGCCATGACAGCACTGCAGTATAGTAAAATTCTCACTTTTGTTTGTTAATTTAGTATATATAACACACACCAGGTGTACAAGGGCGATAATCATTTGAGAAATTATGCAGCTGTTTGTTTATGGATCTGTATGATAATGTGATCCCTAACAATACTTGACACTTCCATGTAACTGACTTAGGTTCTAAGACCATATGGAGTGGCAGGTCTTACGCTGAGAAAAAGCTATTTTAAAACAATTTTAAAAGGCTGATTATATTACTACATATACTTCTTCCTTCTCACTACTATGCCTTGAATAAAGGTGTTCTTCCTGTTAACAAGCACTGTCTGTTACATAGAGGTTTTTTCTATTTACATCATTCATAGATTCTAATGTGGAGCGAGTAACTTCACAATGGAGTTACATCAGAAAGGTAAAAAGTGCTTCTTATATTCAGAGGCCAGAGACAACTTTCTTTCTCTTCTAGATTTCTTGCCATTCATCCATTTCATGCTATCCTGTGCAGTGGAGCAAATCTACCTTCTCTCTGCTGCAGGATTTTATCTAATGCAGTGTGAACATCCCTCAAGACCTGCTGCAAATAGTCCCCTGCATGTGTGTGTACACATGGGGTCACCTTCAAAGTTACTCAAAAGTTATGAATCAGGTCTGATTTATATTACTGCCTGAGTATCATTATCAAGAAAAAACATTGATTGCTTTTGCTATTCTATCTCTCGTGACCTTCTGAAATTAGTATTCCCCATTTTAGTAATTTTAGAGTTTTATAGTGGTTGGATGTGAATCAGAGATTTGTATCCACTAATTCAAAATTAAGTCAGTTTACACTAGGTTGACTTACAACAGAAAGTAGCAATAAGACGAAAATGATTTTTTGTTGTTGTTAAAATGAAGTCAGTTACAATATTTCCCAGTGAAAAATCCAGAGTGGATTTCTCACTTCCATCCAAAGTCCTTTGGGACAGAAAATATAGTAGAACTGAGAAAATTAAAATTTCTTTACATGACCCCTTGTATTGCCAGGAGTTTTATTCTGTCTTCCTTTTACTCTTTCGAGTTTATAATTTCTCTTGTGGACAACCATTCCAGTAATAATGATGTAGGAGAAATGGTAAGGTCTTGAGTCCTTGATTTTGCAGCCACACCCCTAAGGTCTCCAACATATCTTTGCCTGCTGGCTCACCACCATTCTTGCAATTAGAGTAGTGGAGAGAACCTGCAGAATTGCATCCCTGCATGTCATGTCCAAATTGACAGGTGTATGATTAAAATGCCTTCTTCCTAACCCATGCTGAATGTTTCTCTATAACTAGGTTAATGACCAAAAAAATATATGTGGAATTTTCCTCATGCTTGATATGGAAGTTTCCCCACTGCGTGAAGAATAGCCCTCATTTGTAATACCTTCTTTACACCTTGGGTTTTTTTCATGTAATGTTGGAGTATTATGCCCAGGATGTCTAGTTGTAAAGGCACGATAAAATTTCCTATTGCATGCTTTTTAATGGATTCCTACAATTTTAATTTCCTAGTTTAAGAGCCAGTGTTTGTGACAGTGGAGGGCTGCTTTCAGTGCACCAATAGGTATGCCTGCACTGCTAAATTAAAGTATCAGCTATTAAGTCTGGTATCTGGGTCCCAGGCCACTTCCTCAAGTGTTAGCATTACTGAGCTGGAGATTCACCAATCCTAGACAGCCAGGGGGACTCTGGGCTCTAAAGGAATGGACACAGGGGCAGGCAGAGTTCAGACTCAGCCAGTCAGTGCTAGCAGGCCTCAAGAACAGTGCATGGTTATGATTTATGTTTTATTCATTTTAGACACAACTAATGAATCTACATCTATGAGGGAAAAAGCCCGAGGTAACAGCTGGTAGCTATTACCAGAGAAAGCCCAAAGTAGTTTAGGGTTAAGGAAAGGAGACTTGCTAGGTCAGACCCAGGTCTCTGCTAAAAATATTAGGCAGATTAGAGTTTATTTCTTTAGCACTGGCAACTGCAATTCATTTTCTGTGAGCTGAAGAAGGTGTAAACAAATGACACTTACCAGCCTTCTCTGTAATGACCCTGGCATCCCTGTGGGCAGAGCTTTCACCCTGGTTCCTCACCTTCAGCTGGGCTAACTAAGCAACTGCTGTGTTAGCTTATTACAAATTTGATGAGATTTCTGGTTCTGTGGGATTTTTCTTATGGTAGGCTGACCTTCAGCATGTGAGGACATTATCAACATTAGGGTTTTTTCCATATTAGAGATCCACTTACAGGATGAAATTCAGTGAGATTTGTTAAGGTATGTAGCTCCAGTGTTTTGGTTCAGCCTCATTTCTGCTGCATTATACTTCACACTTTCCATTACGTGAAGTGTAATTTAAAAATGTGGGAAGAAGCCCCCTTTTGAAAGCTCTTGCTATCATCTTTGCATGGCCTTCACTTCCAAATGTAGCAAAGTAAGGCAATATGGAATCCATTCTTTAAATGACACATTAAGCAGCCAATGCCTTTTTTCTATATTGCCTGTAATAAAATATATTCAAAGCACTTCATATTTCATTAAAATTATCAGTGAAATGATTTTCATCTAATGTTATTTCTGTTTTTAATAAAAAGGCCCTGCAAAATGAATAACTGAACATTTTTCCTTCCTTTCTTTTTCTTTTTACAATTATGATATTGAAAATATCCCACAAGTGAGGGAATGACCTATAAATTGAGTTATGAAGGTCATATTCTACGAAGAGCAGATATTTTCCATATATCTTTAAAGGCACAAACATTGGGTATAAATTGGTTGAGTTCACAACGAACCTTAAACCTATGTTTTGACCATGATATCAGACTGTTTACAGTAGTCCATATCGATTTTGAAGTGCATGTTTCAGACACCTGTATATACTCAATTTTTCTTTTTGCATCTACTATGGCCATATTAACATTGTAGCAATAGATTCTGCCAAAATTATCAAGTTTAAAGTAGTCTTGAAGGCTTTTTTTGAAAGTCAGAGCTGTGACAATTAGATTATTTCACTGTAATGCCATTCAATGTTTACTGATTAGAAGCTTTGAAATCAGAGAAATTATTGAATCAGAAATGGTCATTTACGAAAAAAAGACTTTGTAGACAGAATAATTAGGTTTCTTTTGATCTTAGGCTTATTGTGAATACAGATAAAGTAAGCTTTGCTGCAGATAGATGACTGTCAGATACACAGAAAAGCTCAAAAGTAGGAGTGTAGCTCGCTCTGGAGTTACAAAGAATAGCAGAACCATGGGGTTAGTGGAAATAATGTGTAATTCTAGGAAAAAAGATAATTCAAAGAACAGGGTTTAAAATAATGATGCAGCAAATTAAAACAATGCTTTCCATTTTAACAGCTACGAGATATTTGTATAGTTACAAAAGAGGCACTTTGGAAGTTCCTTAGCTTTTAATAGGGGAGTTAGTTGTGATTCTCTCTAATTTTGAATGTTAATGTAATAAGAACAGGTCATATCATAGAAATGAAGTTATGAGAAACTGTTTGCCCTGAAGCAGAGCAACAGGGATTAATATAAACCATGCAGGCTCATCATAAAATTATGTGCTATTTTTTAACAGCTTTAATATGATCTGTAATTATACATATCCCATCTGCAGAATTAGTAAAGAATATTGAGATAAAGAGAGGAAAAAAATTAAAGTTGGTTCAAGAAATTTAAAAAAGAAGAAGCAAAGAACAGGCAATTTGGAACTACGCACTACTTTGCACTACAATTAGGAAAGTCACATTTATATTTCATTCCAGAATCCTGTGAAGCACAACAGATAATGGGGTATAAAGTTGAAGTAGTAGAGGAATTGATGCACTGGAGGAGATAATACAATCAGATAAATTATTTGTTAGCTTTTTCTTTTAACAATCAGAAACTAAATCTTCGGTTTTAAATGGTCTTCCTAAGCTAAAAGGTGATCTTCTCCATGTGTTAGGATTTAGAACAGCAGCACTCCAGGGTCTGTGAGGCTGATGAACCCCACACTCTAGCTGCCTGGTTTATTCTTTTTGAACTGTGTTTATCAGATTTTTTGCAGACCACCTTAATTCTTTTCTCTTAGATCAGCCTGCTTAGCTTCTGCACCTCACATGCTGCAGGTGTCCCCTTAGAGATACCAGGTCTCCAGCCTCATCAGTACCCTGCCGAGACCTTTATCAGCTGCAGGCAGAGAGTTTTCTGATTGGATTAAAGATTGATTATACACTAATCAAAACATCTAGACAGGCAAACAGGCAGCTTGTGGTCAATGGGATCTTGTAATCAGTGCTGGGATAATAACATGCATGCAGCTGGGATTGTTGAACAGTAGGTTTCAACACACAACCTCCATACTCAGAAAAAACACCATTCACATCTTAGACATCTTTGAGAAGAAATAGATAGTCAATTCGCCAGCAGGAACATTAGTTGAAAGTATTTCCAAAACCATTAAGACTGCTATTCTAATAGCATAAGTGCCCTCATTTCCAAAAGCTATCTGTAAAGGTCTCTGCAAAATGTCCACAAAAAGAAGCAGTGGCTGCATGTTAGTAACAGCCTCAGAGGTGTTAAAACTTCCTAGTTTACAACTATATCAGCCAAACACTACAATTAAATTTTACTTACCTTGGATCAACTCAATCTTCACTTTTGAAAACAGAAAATCTCCTTGAGGTGAGCTTGCCCCTAACGTCTCAGTTCATTGTGGAACACAGCCCTTGTATAAGTGTACAGGTGAGATAAACAGAACTGCAGAGCAAATCATTTCTGGGGTTGATTTAAGTAGACATGTGTTCATATGCCTCTGAAAAAGAAATCACCACACACATAAACACAAACCCTCTAGAAAATAGATGGTTTTTCAGCTAAGAAAATGTGCTGGCGGCTTGCTGTTTGAGCAGGTTTCTGTGGGGGGCTAAGACAGATGAGTAGCCCTTCGAATTGTCACTTTACAGCATTAAAATTAGAGATCTAAATGTGTTTTGACTTTACTCACTACTACATCTTTCATAGGTGTTCTTTTTTGAGGGATAAAGGCTTCCTTACTTTCATCGGGGGTAGTCGTGAAGGAAAGAATCACCGACTTTTCTCTGTGTTCCCAGCTGGATTTTTCACAGAGCAGGTATGCAACAAATGTGAGAATTAGGAGTCACTTTAGGAAGAGACTTCGCTGCTCACACATATTTTACAAATATATAGCTAAACAAAACAAAATATTATTCTTCATTTTTTTCTTTTCCCCAAAGGTTATAAAAAATGCATCTTCTTGTAGGATTCTGGCGGCTCTGATCAGTGCATAGGCTCAAACATATGAAGGTTTTTAGGTTTTTGTCAGAAAACAATAATGGGAACATGAGCCACTGGAGGGTATTCTATAGATTTTTTTTTTTCCTTTTAAATGCTATGTGTTAAATAGAACCATGCCTTAAATTACATGCATTTGAAAACACAGCTAGAACAATAAAGCATTGCCCCTGTTTTAAAGCCAAATAGAAAGTTATAAGAATCTGTAACACTGCTTTTTGTTACCTGCATATTTAGGAGTATCATCTGATTTTTCAAGAAATTGCACTGGAACAAGATTGGATAGGAGGTTGTGCCGAACACCAAGTATCCCTCTAATACAGTAGAATAACAAATGTGTGAGAACATTCACACTTCTAGTGTGGGTTGGTAAAATATATTTCAGCATTTTCTTTAACTTGTAAACATGTGTAGATAATGATTATCTTGTGCTCTCAGTTTGCAAGCTACAATTACAATACCTGCAGAAAGGCAACAGTGGATAGAATCTTAATCACAGAGGGTGGCTGCTACCTAGCAGAAATTCAGGCAATATTTATTTAATTTTTAAAATGGAATGTTTCCTTAAAAATTTAAAGTGTTAATAAAATTCATAGCTAAGAGTTCCTCTATTTTCAGATTCTAATTGTGGAATAGAATGATTTTTAAAAGAACATCTGGAAATTCAAAAGCTCGTATTTTCATTTATTATTTTATTTTGTGTTTGGAAAAAAAAAATCTGGACAGAGGATTCACATCTGGAAGTCATCTCCAAAGTGAAAAGAAGCATTGGTTTTGAAAATTAAAATAAAATAATTATTTTTTTCTTTGTCACCTTGAAAAGCCTGCATAAGCTTGTATGTATTCTGAGTATCTTACCAATCTGCCTCCCTCGCATTAACTTTTCTTCCACTATGTTGTTCCAATGTCTTAAATATCAAATCCAAGCTTTAAACTAAGATAAAATTATCCATTCTCCTCATGATTCAAAAGTTATCAGTACAACCATTGTAGATTTTAGTAAAGATCAGGGAAAATCAAACTGGATGTCCAGCTTGCCTTCTACACAAAAGCCCCAAATATAGATCACCTTCCAAATACCTCTAAATGAGGACAATTTCACTATAACTGTGTAATAGCATACATACATACTTAAGTTTGCCCAGGTTGCTTGTAGCAATATTAAGTCCTAATCAATCCCATTGGATAATTTCAAAATATCTAATGAAAGACTATATAGAACATTTCCATTAAAATCTCATCTCCTGAACAGCAACATCTCTGATTGAAATCTACCTGAAATTCCGTTACACAGGCAAGGTACTGATTTAAAACATGAACTGTCTATTTACCCTCATTTAGTTACAGAGTACCATAAAGTAATTCATATTTAGCACTTTAAGTCAAGTTAAGGGGAAAAGGGAAAGTTGGAAGTCAGCATAAGATATGAATATATGTGATAAAAATTCTATAGCAATGATCATTTCCTTCTAATAGAGTCATTGAAGGTTAAGGTAAAGGTTGTCAAAAAGAGAAAAGTTCCCCATCATTTAATGCTCTGCTGATGAAATGACAAAGTAATAATTTCACTTGGGATTGTGAAATTGGTATGAAGTTGGAGAAAGAATGATATAGATGTTGTTAAAAAGAATAAAATACTCATTTCACTGCTAAAGACGGAAGAGCAAAGACTTTCAACTCGATGGATGATAGAAGTGAGGTAAGTTCTAAATATGAACGCAGCAAGGAATAAAATTGAAGCCAAAGAGAGAGTATGCTAACAGATACTGAGAAATCATGGGAAATGCTTTCAGTCTCTGCACGGGTGTTTGATGGTGAGTTGGACTAGATGATCCTTGTGGGTCCCTTTCAACTCATGATATTCTGTGTGTGTGTGTGATACCAAGAACCGGACAGGATGAGTGAGCGAGCAAAGAGCTCCCTCAAATTTAAGTGCAAAAAGTCTGGGCAAGGAAAGGCAGTAGTTACAAAGGGAAAAAGAGGAAGTTTCAAGGGTGGAATGAGGTTTGGCTTATGATGATATGCTACAAAGCAAAGTTACATTATCTGCAGATTTGAATTTGAAGTCGGCTACCTGAATAAAACCCTGAATTCGTTTCTGTTAAAAAATATAGATTATACTCTTCCCTCAGATTAATATCTCTATAGAGCGCAATATGCTTAGTAAAATTAAAGTTCTTAAGTAAATATAGGGGCAAATAATTTATAGTTCCATTTGCTGCTTTTATATCCGAATGCAGTTTCCCTAAACAAATCGCCAATGGGCACTGGTTTTTTAATCAAATTGCTAGCTGATGCATCTCATGAGGAGTTTAGAAATGGTTTCATTCTTCTGGGAAAAAAAAGAAGAAAAAAGGCAAGGCCAGTTGCAGGGCCTTTATACATCATATTTCAGACAGTAAATGTTGTTTGATTATTCCTCACAGACCCAGCACCAGAATAGTGTTAACTCTAAGGGAGATCCAACCCAGCTGGGACTATATCTTTTATTATTCTTAAGGAGAACTTTCACTGGGAAAAGAGTGTTTGTGGTAGCCAGTATAGGATAAAAATAACAAGTTACTGTTTCAAAAAAAAATCAAAACATATTGTAAAGTAAAGAAACAGTTATGCTGTAAGGATTTTTTGCTCTCTAGAACTGCTGGGGGTGTTGCAGACAAGAGGATCTAGTATATGGATTTGCTGCTTAGTATATTTATTTGTTGTTTTGTTTTCAAGCTGAAAAATCTATTTACATCCCTTAAGTCTTCAAAGAAAACCTTTCTTCCAGAATTATTTTAGAGAACACCAGAAACAGACAGCTGTAGCATAGTACAGGGATTATAGAAGTCAAATGAATTTCTTTCCAGTCTCTAAACATAAATGGCATTAACTTTCTCTTCTATTTTTCTCCTGTTTTTATTAAATGCAGCTCTGTATTACATATAGTAATCCCAGATGTTGTGTAATAAGACATGTGATGTACTAGCTCTCCAGCCAGGATGATCTCAGTGGTACTGAGCTGCTAGATTATGAAAGGTTTCTCTCAGCTATAACACCAAACTGAAGAGCTTGTTCTTGGATAAAGTCCACTCCTACGCTAGATAAACTACTTTGAGGAAATAGTAGTTTATTTTCTATTTTAGTGATAAAATGGAGACAACTTGACTATGTTCACTTGAAAAAAAATCTTTGGAGTGTTTAATATTATAACTTTCAGTATTGTAATACATACCGAATTTGGAAATAGGAATAGAATTGATAACTGGGTTATTCTTAAAGAGTAAGGTAATTTCCTAATGCAATCTGGTATGACTGCAACTTGAGAATCCACAATGGCCATCAATAAAGATCTGGGACATTGAAATGCAATAGAAAAAGTTCATTATAGAGACCCAGAACACAATCTTTGTACTGCTTACTGGTTTAGGACCATTATGCTTAGTTAGGAAACATAGTTGACAAACTAATCTAGATTTTTCTTGTTTGCTTGTTTTTTAAAGCAGTTATGACACTTAATTACGTACCATTTCTTCTCTTCACCACCACCATAAATATTGTTACTTGTCCTACAGGGCGACTTGTTTGTCTATTACTAAGCAACTTCTGATATTAATGGAAAAAATCTAAATAATTCTATAGGTTGTATGGAAATACATGTCTATAACAGAAAATCCTGA
>WEKX01012637.1:3031-13845 GCA_013390025.1 Pitta sordida
AGAGAAGAGACCGACACCCAACTGGCTACACCTCCCTTTCAGTAGAATTGAAAGACCACGGATCTTTTGCAACAGTGAACTTTTCAAGTCTGATAGCTAAGAAAGAAGGTGTTCAAATGATCATAGATATTGCAAAAATTACAGAGCCATGTATCATTTCATTAAAACAAAACTCATAGTATAATCTTGTTGTAATTTTGTCAGTACTCAATTAAGCACCCATATACACTGCAAGGGAAGCTCAGATGACTGAAAATCCAAATTGAAAGAAAAAAATTAAATATTTATTGGAAAATACCCCAACCTCTCACCAAACCTGAAAGATAGTGATCTGAATTTGCTGGACTGAATACAGTTTACAAGTATTATCCATGCTGAGATAACTGGTCTCTGACCTTAGCTTGGGGCTAACTGTGAAGCCTGGCTGAATATTAACATATATAATGAGAGAATACATCATATCATTGACTTAATCAAAATATGATAATTAATCATTGCTGTATCTCCCTTTGGGAGTAAAATTTTTCTAAATGTTAATTAGCCCAAAAAAGTAACAAATGAGCTTTTTATTCTTCTTTATCTCCTTATTAGCCTATGAACTTAAGAAAGCCTCAACTTGTACCCTCGTCATTTTGACCCCTTGTATTGTGCCCAAGTATCACACAACTAGGTCCCTTTCTTGAAAAGTATCTGCTGAACCTAGTACTCTGTAAAGAACACAAAGGAAGAACACAGAAGCCAAAACCAGTACTGATAGTTTACCTGATAAATATACTAAAATTTTGTAATTTGTGTTTTAATTCAGTTTATGGCTCAGGTGAGATAATTAATTTCCCATTACAAATCTGATAAATTATTGCAACTCATTTTTCACTGTTGAAAGAATTGTAATATGTGTGATCATTATTTAAGTCATTCAATTTGCTTCAGACAAGCCTTGTTATCATGAAGCAATAAGCCCCCTCCAAAACAAAATAAAAACAACCCGACAACCAAATCAAAAAAACCCCAAACAAAATCCCACAAACAAAAAACAACAGAAAAACCCAAACCACAAACCATCAAAAAAGCAAACATAAAAAAAAAAGAAAACAGAGAAGAAATTACATCAGCTCTGTGCAGGTTCCATGAAGCTAAGACTGCACATTACTTTGGCAAAGTGTGGACAAGGGAGGAAAAATTAAGGAAAGGTATTATTGGGAAATAACATTAAGAATTTTCTGGTTTTTGGTTTTTTTTAAGACAATGTTAAAATTCTGACTAGAAAAGGAAATTTCAGTAAGTATCTCTTAGAAAAGACCAGATTACATATATAGTTTCAGTCATTAATGTAAACAGGTTGTCAGTTCTTTTTTTTTTTTTTAAATATATCTCAAGAGATTATTAAAAGCCAAACTAAAACTCATGTTTCCTGGACAGATGGGGTTTGCAAAGACCTTAAAGCTGTACAGATCCAAATATGAATCCTGTTTTCTTCCTTCAAATCTCCAGGTTGTTGAGGTGCAGGTTCCAAGAATTTCCTTCTGAGCTGCAAGATTTTTCCCCTCTATATCATCAAATCTCCAGGACTGGCTATGTGACAAAAAGTTTCAGAAGCTCTCTCACCCTGTCATATTCAAGATCAGTCATTTCACACTGCCAGCAGGCCCTTTCCTAACACAGAACTGAAAGTGTTAGTAACACTTACTTTTGCTAGAATCCCTTTTGGACTGGTTGATAGGATGAGAAAATGTGTGTTTAACAAAACAGGTTCCTTTTGGAGATACAGTTGTCATATCGAAAAATGTGAAAACTAAATATAAATGGGACCCCTCAGTCATATACATACATGTATATATTTATGCATACATGTAAATATATATGTTTATATGTGTGCATGTAATACACTCATATTTATATATGTGTGTATATATAGATATATAATATATACATAAAACTAATTTTCATGTGAAACATTTGTTTGTGGTTTTGTAAATAAAGCTCCTAATGGAATGTAGCAAATATTCCGAAGCTATGTTACAGGCAATAAATACCTCTCCCTTTCTTTGGAAATCTATCATAATCATGATGAATTCTCTCAGTATTCACTGGGTTGCAATATGTAATCCCTCAAGAATTCGATTGTAATTTAGCAATAAATAGTTTCCACCTACAATATAGCATTACCTAATGTACTTTGTAATTACCTAATGTAGTGCTTATTGCCTTTCTTGCTAACATCTCTGATTTTTTTCCCATGTCTTCCTCCTTTTACCTCTTGTAGTCAGAAGGTTATTCTATGTATGTTTAGACAGCAATACATAGAACTGAGATTTCCCTACTGCCAATGAGACCTAAAGTAATTTGAATGCATTATTTATCCCTTGAGTAATTTGCCACAACTAATCCTCACAAGCAGGTCTAATGCTGAATCCTCTGGGATATTCCTCATTTCAAATTAATATTAACTATGAATGAGCATCTTGAAAAGTATACCAGTGGGGTACTGCTATTATGCCTCTTCCATGTTGAAAACTAGGATGCCTGTTTTTAAGTACCAATATGTCAGGTTTTTCAGAGGTGAAGCCTTATGACACAGCTGGAGGAATGTCTTGAACCCAGTCTAACCACATGGGCAGCAGAAGAGTTCTGAATGTTCTTAAATATGGACTACAAATAGTGCCCTCCATCTGACACCCTTTGATCCCGGGACTGAAACTTGTGTCATGTCTATACATACATTGTGAGTAAAGCATATGGATAAATGCCTTATTTTAACCTTTAGTAAATCTATATTTACCAGGTGAAAACATAGGTAGTGTAACACAAATTCTCCCTCTCCACAGCTGTGTGTCATAGTCAGATATATCTATAATGATGGTTCTTTCTTGTTTTGCTACTCAGATGGTTACAGCATTGAACGAAACAGGGCTGCTACATCCTTTTCAAGGGGTGTTTCAAATACAGTAATCCCTCAAATTTCATGGTGATTCGGGTCGCACTAAGTGAAATCCACAATGTAGCAATTCATCTATATGTAACTATGGCCAGCCCCCTTCCCCCCCCCTCAGCTCTGAGTATTAGGAGCAGCAGTAGCAAGAGGGAGCAAGTAGAAGCATGCAGCAGCATGATGTAGCATGCAGGAGAAAACAACAAGCAGGAGATAGCAGCAGAAAACAGCTAGCAGCAGCTAGAAGGAGAAAATAGCTAGCTGCTGCTAGCTGCTGCATGCTGCTTGCTGTTTTCTGCTTCATGCTACTGCTTGCTCCTGCATGCTGCTTCTTGCTGCTGCATGCTCCTGCTTGCAGCAGCCAGCAGCAGCTAGGAGCAGATAGAACAGGAGGAGGGCTCCACACGGCAGCTTGGTTAGTACCTTTGAGACTGTTATAAATCTTCCCTACCATTTTATTAATTACGCAACACTGTTATAAGCAATCAAGTTCTGTGTGGCTCCTGAGTGAGCAGCACCCACTGGTGCTGGCCCCCTCACCCCACGTGGGGCGAAAGGACGAAAGCTGGAAAACATTATCAGAGGAAAAACCCTGCAATGTACTGAAGCCACGATAGGTGAAGCGTGAAGTAGTGAGGGATTACTTTATTCCAAAATTCAGAGAGATTTGGTGTCTCTTGAACAAAACAGCAGGATTGTAACTACCATAATATAAAACCAAACAAAACAAGTCAGTGTTTTGTGATTCAGGAGATTATCTTTGTTGAAGTGTTTTGTGTTTTTCCTCCTCTTTCAGTCGAAATGTATTTGAACTGACACATTTTTCAGTCACATGAATGAGAAGAAAGAATTACATAGAGCTTTGCTCTTCTGACAGTACTTTTAAAGTCTCCTTTGTAGTTCTTATATACTGCTATCGATGCTTCTTAAAACAAACATTTTCCAGTTAGATTTAAAGAGTACACATATTTTTTAAAAACCAGCCACTGCTCTTTCAGCAAAAAGAGAAAGCATTTATAGTACACCAGAGAACAACACAACTTTTAGTAATAATAGAGCAGTAAAAAAAGTAAACAAAATATGTTGTATTAAAAATACTAACAATCACTTTGAAAAGGAACTAGTGAACATTAGCAGCCATTTTCCAGACTACATTACTAGTCAGTTTGGTGGGACAATAACATAGTAACAAGTTCAATAAGATTTTAATGCAAGTCTTTAATGGAGACCTTATTATGGTACCATTTACGATGTGAGCTAATGATGGCAAGATGATTTCAATATCACTCTAAGGAGATTCCATTATGAAGCCATTACAATATGAAGCTGCAGTAGCAAATACTTTCATGAGAAATCCATAGAGACAGTGTGAAGATTCCATTACTGATTCCAAAGTGGTGTGATGGCACTCCAAGGATTTCACTACAGGCCTATAGAGACCACACCAGCACATAAAATGATGGTATCCATGATGTGCTTCTTTGCAGATAGATTTGTATTTCCATTTTAAAACAGAGTTTTGTTCTGAGGCAAAGCACCAAAACAGTAATGTGAATCATGCCTTTTTTTTCCTCCATGCACTTCAAGATACCTTCATTTACCTTAACAAGTAAAGCTTCTCAGTCTTCATTCCTTTTCAGCTCTAATTTTGTTGACATGTCTAAGAGAGGAAGTGAGCTTAATTCTATTTCTTTTAGATTGTGTTTATATACCATAAATGTATCATTTATTTCAATACTCACCTACTGAAGTGAACATAAGAATAATCTGAGGTCACTGTTATGCAATATTATCTTCAACTCCACCCACTGACAGGTATTGGAAAGATTGTCGTATGTGAATTTATTTGGAAAATGTCCTAAACCTACAGAGAAAAATCTGAATTCAAATCATTAATTTTGATTATCTCTTTTCATTTGCAAGGGTAAATTCTCTTGTAGTTTCTTATGAAAGTTCCATGTTCATAGAACTGCTTGTGCATATGTTGATAGAACATTTCATCCTGGTAAAACGTTCTGTAAAAGTATGCCAAACTTTCCAAAAAGACATAGTTATGTGTCTTGTGACACTGAAATTAAATTAAATAATTTAGAGGCTTCCTATAGGATTTGTCTAAAATTTCCCCATGCTTTACCCTGTTCTGTTGAACTAAGAAATTAAAATCAAAACGAGTCAAGGAGAAGTGGTTGCAGTGGTGCACACGTGTGTGCTTATGATGTCTATGGATTTTTGTTTGGTTTAGTTTTCCTTAGATAATCCTTTCCAGGTTCTTGGAAAGGTTTTGTTCTGATTCAGTGTGAAGCTTTATTTCTAGAATGCTGAAATCCCCTGTGAAAGTGAATTGCTAATTTTTTTCCAGCTCTATAACATGTATGGAGGGCTTCTCTTGCCAAGAAGGGTTCGTTTGCAGGAACTCATGTGGATATTAAAAGTTTATAAATCTAAATATTTAAGTATTTAAAAAACTGCATTTGAGACCTCATTGCAGATCCGTGTTTGCCATTCAGAATGTCCAGAATTCTTAGTGAACCCTCATTCTCCTCTTCTACAATGCAAATACAAACACGTTTCATTGCTCATGCACTAGAGAGACACATTTCTAAAAATCACAGAATACATTGAGGTGGGTTAAATTACATCCTGTTCCTGCTGATGCTCTTTATGTGACATCTTACTAATTAAAGTGTTCAGCTCAGCAGATCAAGAGGTGTTGGTTGAAGGATCTGTAATCATAGCATATTCCTCCCTTCCCTGTTTTTAACTAGATCGCTTCCTCAGATCCTGTGGAGCTCTAGCCAAGTCTAAGAGATGTGCTCTTTTCTCCTGTTTTTTCCTCATTTCGTTCATTGCACTTCTTAATTTTAAAATTTAATCCCTCACCTTCACAGTATCACAGTATCACAGTATTAGCAAGGTTGGAAGAGACCTTGGAGATCATCAAGTCCAACCTGTAACCCAACACCAACTCGTTGTCTAAACCATGGTACTAAATGCCTCATCCGGCCTCCTCTTAAACACCTCCAGGGATGGCGACTCCACCACCTCTCTGGGCAGACCATTCCAATGAGAGACCACTCTCTCTGTGAAAAACCTCTTCTTAACATTCAGTCTAAACCTCCCCTGGCGTAGCTTAAGGCCATGTCCTCTCGTTCTGGTGTCGTCAGCCCGAAAGAAGACTTAACTAAATTTTGTAGCAGATTAATAGTCTCCAAGTTGTTAAATCTCTGTAAGTTTCAGGAATATAGAAGGCTGGTTAGAGGAGAGTAAATAAAAATGTTATTAATGTCCTCACAAGAGGAAAAGCTAAATATGGAATGCTTTTTCTATATTACTGCTATATCCAGTGACTTCTTTCAACACTAGGAGGGTATAAGACAAAGTCTTGACTCAAAATTCCAAATATTTATGTAAAAGTATCATTAACTCATCTCTTTTCTGTGATTCTAGCTTTCATATTGTGTCCAGACTATTTAAAGGAAACTTGAATAGAGTATTTCTATTCTGTAACTGAGGCAGCAGTGTAGCTTTTTAAAGGAAGAACTGCTAACAGACCTGGATTTATTTAGAAAAGGGAAGTTAACTGCAAGATGCTGTGAACTTCATATTGAGAAGAAAGTTTCTCCAGAAACTTTCTGATCCAAGGATATAAAGAATCAGAGAGCAGTGGGCTGTTCTTTTTTTATGATTTCTTCCCTTGCAGCAGTTCAGACAGGCATATCAACCTTTATCCTAGCTATGCTTCTTTTTTCTTCTAAGAGATCTTACCATTATTTCAACATCATTTCTCTCAATGGAATAAATTGCTACTCATTCTCATCCCAGCTCTTTCATTTACTTTTTTTGTGTATATTTGGAATCTGTTTAGCAATCATTTCTTGGCTTTCTACAATCCTTTGAAAAGCTTGAAAGAGCTAATATTGGATGTTTGTTTTATATGCCATGTGTAGCAGGGAGAGAATCAAAGCACTGGTTAAACTTCAGTGTTGACATTCTCAGCTTGCTTGACTTCAGCCATAATGTCATTAGCATTCAAAGAATAAAAAACCAAAACAAACCCCAAACCAAACAGAGCAGACTGTATTGCAGACGTATTCTGTTGCTTCCACAACTGCATTCTCTGCAGCCCAGAGCCTGTGATGCTGTTCAAAACATAGCAATTTGTCTGCAATTTGAAAATGGGTTTGTGACATGATATACTTATTTGACACTGTAATATGATAATAGAGGTGGGATAACATGGCTGTTGCAAAATAAACTGTCACTGCGAAAATTGTCTTGTCCACAATTAAAGCATGGATACTGAAAGTAGTAGAATTCTGACTGACAAAATGATTGTGTGTATAAGCCTTTGCAAGATGCATTTAAAGGGACCAGTCTGTTCCTTTCCAAGAATTCTTGGAATTCAAAATTATGTGCTCTTAAGAAAAAAAAGGAAAAAAAGGAGGGTTTCCCATCATTATCTTTCATCTGCAAAATCTACTTAGAACAATATTTGGTTGTTATGCATACCATATAAAAATGTCAGGGTATTAGCATTTTATTAGTATTACAATTCAAACAAAAGAGGAAAATCAGATATGCACAAGTTTGGTTTAGGGCTTAGCTTCTGACTTTCAGAGTTTACCACTTTATAAAAACCTTGGTAAAATTCTTCATGTATAGGACTCATTAGTTTTGTTTTTATCTGTCAGCATGTAAACTCTACCTATCAAATCTTGACTCACCTAGCTTTTCTGTGAGCACTGTCACCACAAAGAGATTTAAGGTACCTGCATTTATTTCCTTATTGTAGTTTCAGTGCACACTGCATAAAAATAAGTGATGCTATTTTCACTGTGTGAGATCTGGGAGAAAAGCAGCCAACTTGTAGCTATAACAGGCAGCAGCAATAACCATCACCTTTGGCAAACTCTGGCAGGTATTTTTGCTGTCAGGTTTGTTCCTTAAAATAAAAACCTTTATTGTTAAAAATTCTTTTCTTTACTCTCATGCCACCTTCATATATCTGCTTGCCTTGCTGTCTTGGTTAAGGCCATTGGGAGTGTAACTTTAGGAGTTCTAAATTTGATATGGATCCCTTGTGGAGGTACAGCTGGAGTTCATATATCTCTGATTCTTTCAATCTTCTTTTCTCACAAGGGGAGTATAAATATAAAACTGTTTGGTCATCTCTATAATTTTTTAAGGTTTTGTGCTTTCCCTCAAGCCAAAATTGATAAAGACTGTTGCACAGGTGAAAAAGCATAAAATTTCAACTTGGAAAGCGCAGAACACAATAATGTTCAACACTGTGTGTGCTTCTGACATAACCTCAAATAATCCAGAGAACAGCTGACGAAAATGTGTTTTAACTAGAACGAACTAAAACTAGGAAAATGGGTGAATAACTCTTAAAAAGAAAATCACTAGAGTAATTTAAAAAGGAGTAGGAGGACTAAATGGAAATAGAGAGTGAAAGTACACCTAAATTGTCTTTTTTGCTGTCAGCATTGTTATACAAAATAACAATCTCTGGCGCACTGTACTGTCTCTGTCTTCCTCTGTATCCTCTAATATGATACAGAGTTCTTCTTTTACAAAAGGTATTGCATACCATAGTTTAGAATCCTGTGTGGAGAAAGCGAATTCATCTTACCCAAGAATTTATTATTAGTCTAATAAGGTCTGAACAGCCTAACCAAATCATCTATCATTCATTATTAGTACAATTACAATGATATTAACTCTTATAGCTAATAGTACACTGAAGACTTCTGTACACAATTATTCTAACACCTAATCTTTTCCTCCAGCATAAATTCTTTTTTAAATGCCTCTTTAGATCTCAAAGTCAACAACTTCAAGAAAGGGTAGAATTGGATCTATAGCAAGTTGTCGACATTCCAAGTCCATTGTGTCACCATCCAGTCAGCTAAGCTGGACATGTGATGGTTCGTTTGCAGGAACTCAGAGTGCAAGCAAAATTCCGTGAGAGGGTTCAGCTTTGATCAAACAGTGAAACTTTATTAAGTGCCCATAAAGCGGCAATGTGATAGATGAAAGGGTGAAAGTAAAAAGAGAGAGAAAAGAGTGTATAGCTACCACCATGACGAATCCTCAGAGGCATCCCTCACAGAAATGTCATCAGGTTGTTATGGTTCTTTGATTCTTGGAGAATAGGTACAGAATGTGGCATTCCGTCTCCTATATCAGAGAAGGGTGTAGCACCTGGGTTCCACACTGCTCATTATTCTGGGGTACCTGCGCCTTGGTTTCCATAAGAACCACACTCCAGTCTCAGTCCAGGAAGCAGTAACCTGGCAGGTAGGCCGCTGCAAACTCTTGTAGCCTAAGCTTTTNCTTCTGCCAGGGGGTATGTTTCATAACAAATCCATCTTTTCTGGACAGCAGGTTGTTATGGTTCTTTGATTCTTGGAGAATAGGTACAGAATGTGGCATTCCGTCTCCCATATCAGAGAAGGGTGTAGCACCTGGGTTCCACACTGCTCATTATTCTGGGGTACCTGCGCCTTGGTTTCCATAAGAACCACACTCCAGTCTCAGTCCAGGAAGCAGTAACCTGGCAGGTAGGCCGCTGCAAACTCTTGTAGCCTAAGCTTTTTGGGGTACCTTATATCGTCCAAGTCCCTGATAACAATGTTGAGACAATACTCTTACCAACTCTTACACATTGTTGGAAAAAATATGACAGGGATTTCTTCTCCCTCACACATGGGACCATATACAGTCACAAAATTACAAGACTATACTTCTTTATTGGTAAGTAAATGACCATTGTGGTTTTTGTGCTAAGTTCATAAATAGCTGACTCCACACTGACTAAATACTTGCTAATCTTATCCAGTGACTAAAAAGTTATTACGTCATACAACTGTCCCAAATTAAAACACGTACAGGCACTAATCACCTTGCCACTTCACCGTTGTCGCCACAGCTAAAGGAAGCTAGAAAGATCTTAAATTCAGATAAGTCCAACAAATCCTGACACCCTGCAACACTACTAAAAACAATATTTATTGGTTTTTCCCATGCTTGTTCTACTGTGTTTCAGCCTGAACTTGCAGTGGTCCATATGGCTTAGTTTGAGAAAATTTAGGATAGTTCCTGGGAAAGCTAGATCTCAGATAGGTGAATTTATATTCAAAGACTGCAAATGAAATTAAATATACATAAAAAGAGAATAACAAATTTCAAAATCAAGGATAATTTGATATGTTTATGTCTGCTGCATTATAAGGATTTTGACTTATATTGACTTTGAGGCACCAAAATAAAGAGAATCACATTCCCTGTTGATATAATGCCAGTAAAATTAGTAAAGTCATAAAAGGGATTTATTTGGCTTAGAGGTTAGTCTCATGCAGATAACATAGTGTTTGTCAGTCCCAAAATTCCACCACTCAAAGACACATAATAAATTTTCTACTCCATTATCCTTAACATGTAGTTGTTCTTCCTCAAAACCTAATGCTTCTTTCCTTGTGTGAAAGTGCACATAATTTCTACATGGTAAAATTTAGCTATCTTATAGAGAATAAAATCAGAAAAAAATATTATTTATCATCGACATTAAGATAGAAGTCCATATGAGCTATAAAGGATGTATAAATTTCTACACTCAGATCTCTCTTCTCCTTTTCTCTACATCATCAAAACATAGGCAACTTCTCAAAAAAAAAAAACAAACGTCCAAATCCAAACTGAGTTAATAAATAAGTATTGTTTTTCTTATTTCTTGGGAAACATCAGACTGATATGTGTCTAATGACATCAAAATTTGGTGCAGAATATCTTTCAAGCATCTGAAAAGTTTAGTTAATTCCAGACATATTTCCAATAGTTTAATATAGGCCTAGATCTGAGATTACAGAATCACAGAATCACA
>WEKX01012638.1:6326-24744 GCA_013390025.1 Pitta sordida
GGTTGCCTTTTAAATGATGCTTCCTTTGCAGTTCTGATCTTGTTAGTTAGTAAATAATTCCTTTATATTCTTTACTTGTAGTTTGCCTTGCTTTCTTTGCCTGTGACCAGTTTTATTTTCCAGTTTTATTTTCCAGTTTTTTCTCCAGGAGAAGTTGTGGGGGAATCTCTGGCATCTAGCCAGGGTCAAACCACGACACACAGGTAGGAGATGGAAAAACACTTATCTCTCTCTTCTCCAATTATTATACATTTTCTCTTACATGAATCCAAAGTTTATAATAAGCATTTGAAACTTCTTTTATGGTATGACTTCACTTTGGCTGAGTTAGTGTCGCCCTTTTATGCCATGCATTTCCCGAGGGAGAACCGAAGTGCTGTTCAGAGAATTAAGCTATTCAGATCTCTGTCCGTTGACATTGAAAATTACCTACCCTACTTTCATTCTCTCAGTACGTTATTAAAAATCTTGGGGTTTGGATTTGCTGAAGAAAAACCTAAGTGTTTTGTTTGGGTACTCTGTTTATATTGACTTAGTGAAAATATTCTCTTTCCATCCAGCAAAATCCCCTCTTAGTTGTTAGCATAGTCTTCCCCATATTAATAACATCTTCTTGGAGCTTGCTAGTCATCTTACATTAGTCAAAACCTGGATCAAAGCCAAGAGAAGTTAACTGATTAACTCTGATGTGAATCTAGTGTAAGAGAAATTACTTTTGCATGCAGATTGACTTGTCTTGCTTTTCAAATTTCTTTGCCCATGCAAGTAAAGCAAACCATTTTATATGCTGCTCAAGGATAAAAACCTATCATGCAGAAATTGAAATTTACATCTAATTTCCTTATACACAGTAGGTCCTACTTGTCAAAGAAAATAAAACATAAATACTTTGTAGTTCTTCCCAGATAGAGCTTTTGAGTTCTGTATTCCTCTATGTCTGAAACTGATTTTTTGTCGACTTCTGCATGTGACAACTTACTTGAAATTTTAGCTATACCTTTGTTACAAACTTAATACCTTATCATACAGAACTATAGGTCAACTTCTTCGTTTTTGCAAGCTGTGCCTTCCCAGTAAATAATGTTATCTGATGTAAGAAATAAAAGAAAAAAAAATGCTACCAAGTTACATCAATACAGTAATGTTCCTACAAAAGCTGCAGTTGCATACATTTTCCAAACCTGTTCAAATTATTTGAATGAATTCACTGACATTTTAAGACAACAGAAATAGCAGTTTGGAAAAAAATGAAAGAATGCTGTCTATATAAGCAAAAGAAGGATCTTTCAATAATATTTGAGGAAAAAATATATTTTGAATATTTTATATTTTAAATTGCTATACTGAAGGTGAAAAAAAGTCAAATTACTTGAAAAATTTATAATACTCTACGTCATATAAATACAAAAGTGAAGTAATTTTCAAAGAATGAATTTGACAAATATTGATTCATGCCTGCCCACAATGGACAATGGATATTTAAGGTGGTAAAAGTGTAAAATTCTATCGAAGGAAGGGAAAGAAATGTAACTCTTTTATTAAAAGAACTTAGTATGAAAGAATTTCAAAAGTGTCAAGTAATATACAGTTGGGAACCCAATGCTTAAATATTGTACTGGTAAGAAGGACATGATGTTAATCTTGTGCTTCTTAGGTAAAAATCAGTGAGTTCTGTACAGTGTTCTATAAACAGTGATTTAGAAACCTTGTGGGTACTGTATTACAGTTTTCATTGTCTTACCCCATCTGGTTCCTGACTCCACCCACACAGAAAAGAACTGGATTTTTACTGTGCACAAAACCACTGGAAATGAAATCATGCCTTAGGTCAGTCAAAATTACTGCACGAGTAAACAGCACCATACACGTACTCTCGGTAAAACACAACTCCATTTCCCAGTACCTTTTTATATTTTTAAATATTAGAATAAGTGCCTGGAGAAAGTTTACAGTGATCGATAAGCTCACATTGCAAGTTAGATATGAAAAGCAATAGAACTGCTATGGTAGTTTCAGACTGAATTCCTGATGGACTTCAGTGTGGTCAAGGTTTCACTTCAAGTATCTGGATGCAAAAATGGCTCACAATAGAAGGAAGACTGAAAAAGCTGTTTGGCAAAATAGTTTGATAAATGGAACAATGCAATAAAGGAAGTGTTTAGATCATTACAAATCAAAAAAAGATAGTGAGATACAGTCAGAAGAACACCATATGCAACTAATAAAGCAAGACTAATCCCCAGATGACACCTGTTACAATTTCGTTGTAGTTATGAGCTATGTAGAGCTTCACTGATTTATAACACCTGAAGACATAGCTTAATTTCTGTACATTTCCAAATCATTTCTACCAAATTGCCTACAGTATTCTGAATTTTCAATGCTTTCAGAAGTGTGGAGTCTGTGCCTCTGTTCATTATGCCATAATAATAGCAGTCTGAAGGGACTGATAGGGCATCATAGAGAGGTGAAAGACACCCTTAAGCATGACTTTAAAAATTCCAAATACAAATCATGTATTTCCTAGATGAAGAATCTTGTTATATTCATAATAAAGAGACATACACTTAGTAACTACAGTCACCCCTCTTGCACTTCGCACCCCCCATAATGCAGCTTCAGATCTTAGCAGCATGATTTTTAAGCAATGAAGGAGGCCTGTTTTCGCAACTGCGCATGTGCGACCTGGCTCTGCCACCATGGCGGCACAGGCAGCAGCAGTGGTGGCACAGGCGGCGGCGTGGCCGCCATTCAACGCAGAAGTAGGGCTTTGTGGACCCCAATTAAGACTGTGGGTCCATGATATAGGAGACCCGACTGTACTAAATTCAGAGCATCATAGCTGAAAATAATTTTGGCATCCATAAAGCATAATTTTCTTTCAATTTAAATAAAAAGTTAAAATAAGGTTCATTTGGTATCATTCTGGATGAAGAACTGACCTGTTTTTACTTTTCCAGTAGGTACTAGAGGCTTCCTGTCTCCTGTATAACTGTTCCACAAGAACATGACCTGTAAATTCATAGGATCAAAGATACTAAAAATAGTATCACTTTCCACATTCCACTTCATGACAGTCTATGTATTTCTCTTATTAGTTATTTTGAAACCAAGTACAGTACAGACCATGCAGTTTCCACAGACATTGTACCTTATGGACATGTGCATGACATGGGAAAAAAGCAAGAAGACTAGGACGAATAATATTTTATATTTTATTTAATACAAACGTCTTTGCTTTTCTACTTGTAGTAGCTGTACTAAAAATAAGAGAAGATTTATTATAAAATCAAAAGAAATTGTAGACTGCAAAAACATTGGAAGTTGTGAACATAAAGAAACAAATAGAATAAAGAAGGGAAGCAAAGGTTAAGCTAACAGACCCTTACAATTTCAAACTGAGACCTGAAAAATCTGAGCATTTTTTATCCAAATTTATGTTTCCATTACCTGATTTTTCAAACTTACCTGTGCAAGACAGGTGACACAACACTTAAGTAGATTATACAGTTGTTTAAACAAAATAAAGTTATTTATACCAAATCATACCTCTGCAGACCATTTCCCTGATGGCAAAGCCTGCTTATGCTACTGTACTGATTATTCACCTTTACTCTTCCTCACTGGTATCAGCCTCCCACCACTTCGCTTGTTCTTTCATGTTGCTGTGGAAGATCAGCAGTACTGATCTAACACTGCTGCTAATGAGGCCTGTTTCACATAAGACAAAGTTAAGTTATTTGTAGTCAAGATCAGCTCCTCTTGAACTCCTGGTACAACATCATGAAACAAACAAATTAAAAAATCCACTTTAGTACAGTGGTGAGTGTCCCTGTCTCTCATATGGAGATCGGGGGTTCAATTCCCTCCAGGGAGGCAGTGGTGCCGTGTAAGAGTTGGACTCGATGATCCTTGTGGGTCCCTTCCGACTTAGAATATTCTGTGATCCTGTGATCCTGTAAAACCCAACTGGGCTGAGAAAAACAGAGATGGCAGCACAGGGGTTGCAACAGATGACTGACAAAGATAAGGAGACAGGTGTGAATTGCTTTAAACCAGAATGACTTCAAAGGACATGACTCTGCTCTCCTAAACTGCAAGAAACAGTAAATGACACAAAACCTCTGAAGCATAAGAGAAAGCCGAGATTGGGGAGAGCTGAGACAGAGTGGTTTTGTAAACAGAAATAGCAAGTTTTGTTAGGAGGTAAAACAATCTTACAAGTAAACAGCACTGTTCTTTCACAGTTCACCTGCTCCATATGACTCAGGGAGTGCGCCAAAGTTTGCAGCAACTCTGCAAAAGGAGTGCAGAATGAGTAAGCAGCTTATACAACTCCAAGGAGCAGATGCAAATTAGTAAATCTGTGGGTCAGATAAAGAAATAGCCACTCAAAGATCATAACCATAAAGCCCAGAGCAAACTGAGAATTACGGGGATAGAGGCTAGAATCAAATTCAACACAATGTGCAAAGGCAATAAGGCAATGAAAATATAATTCCAGGAAGTGAGAAGAGAAATGCTGAGCAACTTGCTGGATATTTATTCTTAACACTAAACAAGGGCACTAATGAGGCCATATTTGAAATGTCGTATTGATTTTCTGTCTGATTCATTATCCTATAGATAAACGTGACTTTATGGAAAAGCTAGGGCTTTGGCAGACAGCTGGCTACATACATAGCTGGGAAGTTAACAAGACCAGGAAGGGGGCCGTACCCTGGTGTGTAAATACCGTCACTTTAACCCTTAGCTTGCTTTCTGGCACTGTACTGTCCAGGAGTTTGGCTGTCTGATTGAGAACCAGCTTGACATTGGCACAGCTATAGGACTTTGCCTGTTTCACTAAGAACAGACAGACCCGCGACAGAGTCCATAAATTAAAACAATGCAGATCAAAAAAGCAAACATTTCAGTGTGTTGCAGGGGTATAAAGTAGTATTACTAAGCATATTACAACCGTATATGATTACAAGTCACAGACATATTTAGACAACAAACTAAACCAGATGCATATAATTTTTATCTGGTGGAAATAAAAACACTGCCTGGTTCTTTCTCACTATTAAAAGCATTGCAGGAGTAGATAAATAATGTATGTGATGAACTAATTTTTACAGCTTTTGAATTTATTGCTTGGTGTCCTTTATTCCATTATGAAGTGATTTAAAAGCATATGATTAACATAAAGAAACATCTGAAGTATTATTTTCACTCTTATCAGCCAAGAACAATACCAAGATTGAGTCACAGACATTTGCTGGTCTAAACTACAATAATGATTTGAGGGTGAAATCCTGCCCTGATTTGAGACTAGAGTTGCTTGTAATTCTCTGCCTGCCTGAAACCACCTTTCCCCTTGCCTTAACTACCAGCAGCCTCTCTCATTTACCTGATTCCATTCATGACCCCAGAAGAGGTCATTGGTCCCAAACTGATCGCCACTCTTTGAGCCTCTGATAGTACGTTTCAGCTCCCCCAAAACCATTAAATTGGCTAGTGCTCGAAAATAAGAATCCACTACAGACAGCATGAAGAATTTCCTGCTTGTTAGGGAAATAAACAGAAGGTCTACCCTGTTCAGTGTGAGAGACCTGCAACAATAAAAGGCCCATAACTATTATGTTTTCCTAAAAACAAAGAAAGAAAAAGAGCAGCAAACTGTATCATCTAGACACTAAATTAGAGAAAGGGGAGAGAGGGAGGGAATCCTAACTAATGATCTGCCTTTGACTTAATTCAAAGTTTGAGCTAAGGACGTGTACATTACTTATTTATATCAGACCATATGGGTGAAACTGTCATATTATTGAAATTAAGATATTACACAAATGCACCTCTTTACTTAACTCTTGTTACAAAAGCTGATATGATAATTCCTAACTATAAACTAGATTATTTCAATATGTGCTTGCTGGTATCAAATCTAGATCTCTTTGAGCCCAAGATGCTAGTAGTGTAGAGAACAATAGCTTTAACAGGAAAAACTAAATACTCTTTTTTTATACCAATATGGACAGATACTTAGACTAACTTTTTAAAATTTAATTTAAGAATAATAACACAAATTCTAAACCAAGCACATCTCCACAGCTCAAAGTGATTAAAATTAGACATGCAATGCCAGAAAGATTAATTTATCACTACAACTACTTCAGCCATACTCTAACAGCTAATTTTTTTTTAATATGTTATTACTGTTATGAAAATTCAAGTCACTCATTAACTGTCTGCAACTATTTTTGTGGATTTATTACTTAATTAAGTTTGCACCTTTATTTGACAGGGGTAATTAAAAATAGCATATACTCCTCTCAAGTCTATGTAAAAGCCCAACCTATATTAAAGTGCAATTCAGTGGAAATATAAAATGTCTTAATTTACTTCAGGACATCTTATTATGGCCTATTATAAGAAGTCTTTATTTATTTACATGTTTTCATAATTTTTTTCTGAGTTTTTTTTTACAAAGAAGATACACTTTTAAATAATAAATGATGATTTTTCTCCCTCAAACACTCATCTACTCCTGCTTTGTGATGCTGTGGTAAAGTAATAATGTCGAATTTATGGTCTGTTACACAGAGAAAGACAGTGGATACCATGAATATAACAGTCCCATTTCTCTAACACACATCCAGGAAGATGAGGATGCCCTAACTCTGGAAGAGTTCAAGGCCAGGTTGGACTGGTCTTTAAGCAACCTGGTCAACTGAAATGTGTCCCTGACTACAGCAAACGAGTTAGAACTAGTAAATCCTTAAGTTTTGAAACTCAAGCCATTGCATAATTCTATGATTCTTTGAGGACAAGCAGACAGAGAACAAGCTTTATCGGCTGACGTTTAATTCAAACTCTGACTTCAGAGGTTAACCATGATAGACCAAAATAACGATTTTCACAAATACATACAAGGAGACAAGAGAATTATGCAGACAAATATCTAGAGAAAGCAAAATGAGTTTTGCTGCCTTTTTCTTGTTTAGAGTTTAACTATGTATTGATAATTGAACATCAAGCACAACTAATAGACATTGAGCTCAAATCTGCTTGACATACTTAACATGTATTGCTACACTGAAATAAGTAGGGTGTGGATTTGATCTCCAGTGATGGCAGTCCTGTCCCACCTGTGCAAATTACCACGTGGGACAAGACCCTATTAGTCAGTCTATCCAAAGATCCTACAGCTAGTTTAGTGTCGGCCCAGTGTACTGCCATGGGACAGTTGCTGGCATTTCTCACTCAGTGGATATGCCTGCAATGTGAGAATAGAAACAGAGGCCTCATAAGCATTTCCAAGTCTCATGGAATTATCCTAGTCAATATGATATTTTTTGCTGGCAAAATAGTGTACTCCTCACATGAATATTATTGACCCTGGCGCAGAGAAGGAGAAATACAGATAATAAAGTTACAGAGGATATGAAAACTATGAGGCATAAATACAAGGATTAATGACAAACAGGCAAGTCTTCAAAGTGCTTTGAGATCTCTTGTGCTTAGAATGAAATCCAATCCTGCTGAGGGCACAATGAAATGCTTATGCCTCAGTGCAACTTTGTTTAGAGAGCTTAAAACTCTCTTATGCTTCCCTTAACATGAGCATGAATTTACAACTTCAGTGCATAGTATAAAAAGACTTAAAAAAAAAACCTGAGAGAAAAAGAACCAAAAAACCCAATTTAAATAATTTTGCACTTTAAAAAATCCCCTGAAATTGCTTTGAAATCTCCAGTCTAAAAGAAAAGATTTATATAAAGCCAAGAGAAATGGCAGAGGTTCTCAGGAAAAAAATGTGCATCATTTTCAACATAGATCTGATATTTAGGAATATCAGATATTAAATATTAAATATTTGTGGGAATGTATTTATGGGCCTAAAAAAAAGGTAACAAGGATTAAAACTCAACAAATTCCAAATAGAATTTTTTCAGTTTTTTTGGTTAGAGCGAGGTCCTTGGGAAGTAGAAACACTATAAAATTGCTATTGCTGTACAATTGGGCTGATAAACACTAAGGAAGTAAGAATGAAAGAAGTCATACATGTCACCTCAGAAGCTATAAGCAAATGAAAAGATTGAATTATAAAAATTTGGAGGTTACTGGGATATCAGACAGACCTACAGCAATGTAATTATAAACTTATTCACCTACAATTGAATAAAAATATTTCCATTATTTTTCCTACAGGACTGGGCATTGTCCAGTGGTATTTGACTGAATTTATGATACATTGTCTCTCTCCTTGGAAATGAGATTTGAGAACAATATTATCAGTAATCTGTTGGTAAATTTTTCCAAATGTAATCCAGAAAAACATGGCAACAGCCTGTTAAGGCCAAGGCCGTATTTCTGTGTCCGCATGGAGAGGATTCTGGAATTATGAATGCAAAGACCTGGCTGTTTCACATTCTTGTAAGCCCGCCTCCTGAAATCTCCTTGTTCTCTTCTTTTACAACTGTACATAGCAGGCAAGACATTTTCTCCCCCGCTACCATGCCAGCCATTGTTCCCTTCATGCCTGCCACACTCTGTTTACTATTGCTCACCTCAAACACAGACAAGAAAGCATAAAGAAAGGCAGTGTTGGCCAGCACATGGGCAGCAGCATCTCTGTGTGCACATGGGGTTTAGGGACAGAGATTAGACCCTATTATTTTTCCCTTGACCCAGAATCTGCTGTAACATGAACCATTATTTCCATTCAGTGAGATTATTCTAGGGCATGAATTTACTGCTGAGAACATTTGTTGTCATGAAAGTACCAATGCAGAACAAAAGAACTCAGTATAATGATGGTATGAAACAAGATGAGCCTAGAATTGATACTGCTAAAGGGTACTAACACACACTTTGGTTTTCTTAGTATTTTTTTTTTTCAATTTCACGATTTTGGTATTCAGTATCCTTTATATATTTGTGTAGATCCCTTTCAAGATGCAATAGGTTTCAGAGCCTGAAAATATACTATGTCAGTTATGGTTACACTTTTGAAAATAAAGTTCTGAAGGATTTTTTTCTCAATATCTCAGCTTCATTAGAAAACTTGAATGTGGTACTGTTGCATGGTAATTATAAATACTTTTACACAGAGGTGATTCAGTTTTGGCGTATATAAGGGCATTAGAAAAAAGTCATACCTGGAGCTTACCTTTGTCAGAAGTGTTCACTGACAGGGCATGGACTTAAAAGTCTATATTGGCAGGATAGTATCACATCAATACTAGCATCCTAATAAAATAAGATTTTAAAGTTTTAAAAGGCAAACATCTTTAAAGAGAGAAAAGTAGCAATTTAAAATAGATGAAGCCTGCTTAGTACCCATTCAAACACAGAAACACTGCACAGCTTCCAAATCACATCTTAGTTACTTATGCAGATATTCCTCATGTTACTTGCAGCACTGAGGGAAAAAATAATTAATGACAATAACGTGTCTATTAGCAATATTCATGAGTTAAACTTATTTCTTTGAATTTGTTTTTTAGTACCTACACAACCCTTTTTTTATTTTTAATTTGCAGGGTTTTGCCAGTTTTATAAGATATCTGCCCATCACAGTTTCTCAAGCAGATACATAAAGTATACATAAATATATGAAGTTATACATAAAGATACATAAAGTTGTGTAACAATACCTCTAGCTCTTGACTGGACGAGTGCCATTATTGAACTCATAAAATACCAATTTTTTAAATGGAGAAAACAGATACATGATATTAGAGACTGAAAAAAAAAAGTTTCTTTCCCATTTTGTTCATTGCTTGAGGCAAGATTCCTTGAAAAATTTATTGACTATTCTATGCTAGAATTTTAAATTTAATTTTGTCTCATCACATTCATATGAAGTGTCCTGGGTTAATTAAGATGAAGTATGAAGTATGAATAAAATTCAGAAATACTTGAATAATATATATATAATATATATATGGAGAGAAATAAGAACTTTACTGGGAAAAAAAGAACAAAATTTAATATAACAAATATATATATATATGTTTGAACAACAAAAATAACNTCCTCATGACATTAAGTACAGTGAATCCACACTGCATTGCGACCTCTGCATTATGACCCCACCCATTTGTGAAGCAAATTTCTCTCAGTTTTGATTCAGCCATCTGCAAGGTACCCAGGCCAACACATGCGCAGTGTCTCTGCTCTGCCGAGAGGCGGCGCCACAATGCCTGTGGGGTGAGACTCACCCCGTCCAGCAGGGAGGGGGCTTGCAATGGCAGCACCGTGTACCTGCCCTTGACCCAGGATACTGCCCCATGAAAGTGAGGAAAGCAAGGGGGGGCAGGTGCTGTGTGCTGGGAGGGGGCTTCTCTTCCCCTGCCCTCTGGGACCGTATGGGCAGCGCTCCTGGGACTGGTAGATGTTAAAGGGAAAGACGCCGGGTAGCCCCCACACTCCCGCCACTGTGGGCTTCTCCGGCTGCAATGACCACGCTCCCACAGCTCAAAGGCCCCCTCGTCCCCTGACCCCGGTGATCGGGCCCGCGCCAGGCAGCCCCTGCGCCGGGTAGCCCCCACACTGGGCGGCCCCTGTGGACACCACACCAGGGTCAAGGTGGGGAGGGCATGCGGTGTGGGGGCTCGCAGTTTCTCCAGCTCACAACGGCGTTTAGAGCCCTGCGGCACGGTGCCTCGGTCCCTGACCCGGTCCTGTGTGTCTCCTGTGTGCTCCGCTGAGACCCAGCGCAACACTGCCACAAGACATGCCATTCCTTGTTACTCAAAGCCCAGTCAAAGCCCGGGCAGTGCTGCNGCAACGCTGCTGCTGCTGGGACCAGTGGATGTTAAAGTGAAAGAAACTCCGATACCAACACAACCCCCCACCCCGCTATAAGTGCATGGGATGTTGCAATATTGCGAAGTTAAGGTTTTTCCAGGTGCCAAGGATGCCGACCAGAGCTCAGGGACACCCCTTCCCTGCCGTGGAGGCAGGGCTAGTGCGCGCGGGCCGGCGTGGGTCCCCTGGGGCCGGACCGGGTCGGGAGGGCTGGGGGTGGGGCAGCAGCACGGTGTTTGGGCTGAGCACACATGGTCGCAGCAACCGCTCCTTAATGGTTCCCTTTGCTCCCCGGTGCTGAGACAGACCATGGGAAGAAGAAGAAAATTGTCCGCAGCACTCCCGAGTGCTGGAAGGTGGAGCAATGGGTATGGCCTGCCGGCATATTCATGACCTGCACTTCTTTGCGAATTTAGCGTATCGCGAGGCCTGTGGCCTGTCCCATTCCTCGCGAATGATGGGGTATAACTGTAATTCTTTGTGTCTGGTCTTAACTACAACAATGAAGCTAGATACTTATCTGGTAGTCTAAACTGGAAGAGGGAACAAGGGCTATGGAGCCCTTGGGCCTGCATTTTATATTGTTTCAGTATACATGAGTTTAAAATAAAATACCAGTTGCACATGAAAGTTTAAAATTTATCCTCTGTGATCATATCTTTGTTCAAAACTTATTGGAAAACATATAAAAATTTGAAGCAAATATACCTAAACCACATGTATCATTTTTGTGAATTCTCACAAACTAGTTTTTGTGTTAGGAGTCAGCACTGATTTATTCTTCCAAATATATCCTTTCTGACCTGTCAGACTCCAGCACTCTGATTTCAAAACTTTATCAGGATCTATCCTGCACGCTTGACCCATCTTATCTGGCAAGCCATAATCTTTTATGCTCAACTCCTAGAACTCTTGAAGTCAGAAGGGACCCATCTGGCTGTTTCATGGCTGCCCAGATAATACAAGCACAGAAGCCTCCACCTATAATTCCTGCCTTAAGCTTATCACTTTTATCTAAATGGTAGCCTCTCTTTTATAAATGACACGTAATCCTGAAAGCCAAAATAGACTGTAATAGTAGGCATTGTCAATAATTATTATAGTTCCCAGCTCCCTGAAACCTCAAGTAAACTATTTAATCAGGGGACTGCAGCACTGCAGCTGTGTGAAAGGAGAAACCTTATTTTCTGCCACATACTAGATAATCCAGAATTTGCTATTCCTTCTCCTGTACTGCTTGAATACTATCCACTGGACACATTTTAATTCCTCTTACAGCAAGCAATAAACACCTTTGTACAATCTTTCATGGTGAGTTCTGCATATCATGGCAGGAAGTCAAGTTTAGGAACCTTCTTTGGACAACACCCAGCACTTTTGGGGCTACTTTTTATTTTAAGTATGGAGCTACTTTCTCCGTATTACACAGTAAAACTTTTTATTTTGCTGGCTAGCAGCCTTTGTTTTGCCTTATGAAGCATCTCAGAATGACTGGAAAGAGCAATGCCACCAAGGAAAGGGGCTAGAATTGCAGTAAGACATGTACAGCTGGTTCATCTATACCATTAAGTAGCTGCTGCAAGAGATGGAAGAGAGGGTTGACTCTCCCAGGTACTGAATGCCCCAGCTATTACACAAATTACTCTTTGACATCTTGAGTAAGCATCATCACAGCCTTCAAAAGGATGACGATTGTCTTGAAACTTTACTTTTCTCTTTTTCCCACTCAAGAGGTTATTTACATGAATATGGCATTTAATATTTGACCCAGTTATAAACTATGGGTACATGTATTTGCTGTGTAATAAGAACAGAGAGAAAACAGAGCAGTCTAGAGAAGATTTTACCATTGCAAGAATGAGAGCACATGCAAGTCTCATAATGTGAATCTTGCTTACCCCACAGGTTGGGTTTATACCACAGCTTTTCTTCAGCCATTGCTGTGACTCTCCACACCATCCTTACAGACTTGAAAGGTATCAAAGCCAATATTGTATAAGACCTTTCTCTTCAGTTTGCATTTCTCATCCATGTAATGTGCAAATTTTCCTTCTAGAAACGACAATTTTTGTCTATAAGGGTAATTGTATTATTAATGTCATCTATTGTGTCATGTACTAAGGTAATCTATAATTCATAAAACTGGACAAGAACCATGACCTGGAAGCAAGATCGTCCTGTATCACATTCCATAAACATATCTAACAATCCTCTATCTACAAAGAACTCATAGATAGAAGGAGTTATTAATCTAAAGACAGGATAAATAAGAACAGCTATAAAATAGAGGACCATCAGGTAAAACAGTGAAGTATACTTTTAATATGTTCAATTGTAATATGTGATCTTAGGCATCTTTAATTAGTGAATTCATGTCAAATTACTTCTAGGTTTTTGGATGAAATGGGATACATCCTTAAGAGCGTTTGTTGTTGAAGGCTCAAAATTTGTAAGCAACAAAAACTATTGCCATCTATAAGATAAGCAATTTTATCATTCATTAAAGCAAAGGTAGGTGAACCTATAAGCCTAGAACAGACACCTATTTTATTCTATGCCTTAGAAAGATTATGTGACAAATGATGCAACTGATATCTCACCGTTTAAACTGTGTATACAGTATTGATATCATCATTCCTTGTTTACAGTTGTTGACATGTTTTCACAGTTCAGTGTGATGTTCTGGACAATCTCTCAAAAAGCAAAATGAAGAGCTTAAACAAACACACATCAGAGTCCAGGAAATTACAAGAATATTTAGTGGTTGTTTTTTATGTGCTTGGGGATTACTATTCTGCAGGAGAAATAATTTGCTTTTTGTCAGATATGTAATGAGTAGATTCATAGTAAGAATAAGATAAAAATCTTTCTAATCTAACAATTAAAGAGTACCCTTGATAATAACTGAACAACTGTTAATGAATTGATTAACATAGAACAAAAGAAAATTATAGTCTCATTTAGCAATTTCACACATTTTCCTGAGTAGTTTCAGCAACCTTTTAAAATGTGTGAAAAAGAAAGCAGCAAATCTTGGATTTTTAGTAATATATTAATTATCTGCATTATATTATAAAGTATTAAAATATTAAAATACAATATTTTTCAAAGATGCATCCAGTTATTTTCTTAGTGTGTTACTGAATAAATCAATAATCATGGAAGGAGAGTCTCCAAAACCCCGCACTTGGCATCTGGAATACATTTTTTTAAACCCCAATTTTGTATTTGAAATATTTTGTTTAGGTCATGGTATGGTCAGTAACTAATGGTTTTTTAAAATGCAAGACCAAGACCCCCTTGCAACTGAAATAGAGAATCTGATGATGCTGTAATCGTATCTCTTTCTCTGAAGGCAATTGGGCAGTTTAGGCCAAATGATGCTGTATCGTGTGGATACTGCTCACTTATGTGGGTTTGTTTCAGTGGAGAACTACAGAATCCCATTTCACTGATTTCACACAGCAATGAGGTGTGAGCAGACAGTTTTTTTCTCCGTATTACACAGTAAATTGTACTTCGTGTCCACTTACTTTGTTTATCTTTCTCAAATTCTGACAAACATGTCTCTTTCATTATTGTTGCTTATAATGTACAGTCGGCCCTCTTCCACTTCGTGCCCCCCATGTTGCGGCTTCACATCTTAGCGGCATGATTTTTGAGCGATGAAGGAGGCCTCTTTTCACAACTGCACATGCGCAACCTGGCACGCATGAATATTCAATTAAGCAGTCATAAATATATAAATCAACTCACACAGCTGCCACAGCAGTTCCACTCCTGATGGAGTGGGCATGGTGGTGACCCCCCGCTCCCGGCACGGAGGCAGCTGCAGCGGCTCCCCCACTCCTGTCACAGTCACGGTGGCCTCCCCACTCCTGGCACGGCCGTGGCGGGGGTGGCCCTCCTGGTCCCGGAACGGCGGATGGGGTGGGCAGAATGGGTGAGGCAGTGTCTCCGCTCCCGGCACAGCCGGGTGCCTGCCCCACTCCAGGAGGGGAGGCTTCATGCAGTTATGAAAGATTTACACACTCTCAGGTTAGACGTGGTGTCTGAGACTTTCTTGAATGACTCTCCGAGATGTACTTGTCTACCTCGAGTATGGAGAGATCACATCTACCCACGCAGAAAGACATCAAGACAGCGGCATGGGCGGCTCCCCTGCATCATTGTCCTTGGCCGAGTGGGCCATCCCAGCGTGGGGTGGCTGTGGGCGCTGGGAAACACTGACATGAACACCGACACAGGGCAGAGCAGTGCCAAAACAGTGCCGGTTTTTAGGGGGGTTGTGTGAGGGTGTGGGGCAAATTTGCACCTTTATGAGCTGCCAATCAACGCAGAAGGTGGGCTTCGCAGAAGACAAACAACACTGTGGTACTGTGTTATAGGAGATCTGACTGTAGTACTTATGAGAGGTTATCTTGAATAGCACTTGAAAATGATTTTGATTGTAGGTGTCTTGAGATATGCCATTTTGTTCGCATTGTTAGGGAAGTTCCAGTTTGCTCCTGATGATCTTATTAGCAACATCCCATTTGTAGACACAATTATTTGGGCTCTTTCCCCAGCCCTCAATGAAGCATCAATGTCCGGACTACCCTAAAAGCAGTAGTCATCCTGCTGATCAATAAAAAACAAAGAAAAATTGACCGTTTGTAAATGGCACATTTGAGCAATGTATGCCAAGGTTTAGAAGGTAAATAGAAGATAAAGTAGCGTGATTCTGACAGAGAGCATAAAATGTTTACTCTTCACCTTTTATTCTACTACATGAGCTTTAAAAGGTCAGCAGCCTGTTTATATAAAGGAAGCACTTCTAGTCTGCAGATATCTATGAAATGTTGCAGACACTTAAAGTTACGTTTTCCTATCTGCTCTTTTCCTTCTCCAATAAAAGACAAAATATCTGAAATTTTATTATTACAATTTAAACTCTAGGGGAAAACATGCTTCACCTTTTTAATACGTATGAATTGCAGATGACATTTCAGTAGCATTTACAAATGCATTCCTATATGTAGACATTTATATCTAAAACTATGTATGTTTAATATCTTTATTTATGATATGGATGAGGGATTGGAATCCACCATGAACAAGTTCGCAGATGATACCAAGTTGGGAGCAAATGTTGATCTGCCAGAGAGTAGGAGGACCCTTCAGAGGTACCTTGACAGACTAGAGAGATGGGCTGATTCTAATAGTATGAGATTTAACAAGTGGTCATGGGGACAGCCCTTTTGTTCTGTTGTACAACTTCTCTCCTTTTTACTGGAACAGACAATGGAGTTCTTCTCTTATCTTCCCTTCCCTCCCCTGCAGCCATGTGGCCAGAGGAGATGCTTTCTCCTTTTTACCTGAAAAACAATGGAGGATCCTTTGTCTTATCTTCCCTTCCTGGCAAGGCATGTGACTAGGGGAGGGGCCCAAGGGCTGGGGTGGTCTGTGTGATAGCTAATGGCATGTGAAGACATGCCCACAAGGCATGTGACATGGGAGGGGCCCAAGTCCCTATAACTACAGCTGCTGGGCCTCACAAAGATGGGGGTTTGTGGATCTTCTGGATCTGGCAGCCGGGGATAGAGTTCTTTCCTGGAGCCCCTGGCAGAAAGCAACTGGTAAGACTTGTGGGCAGCCACTTGTATTCTGGAGTCAAAGTTACAAGGGATCTGAGGCCAACTACAAACCTACAGAGCAAGACACCCTGGCAGCTTATGAAGGAATCCAGCCCAGATGGCTCTCCATCTGCATTGCCACTTAGACTTTATCCATCGATCTAGCCATCCCACAGGCCATTGGTTATGTGGTCACTCGGTCCAGGGAGGTTGTCCTGGTTGTCCTTCCCCTGTACACAGCGCTGGTCAGACCTCATCTTGAGTACTGTGTGCAGTTCTGGGCTCCCCAGTTTAAGAGGGATGTTGAGCTGCTTGAGAGGGTCCAGAGAAGGGCAACGAGGATGGTGAAGGGACTGGAGGGCAGGCCCTATGGGGAGCGACTACAGGAGCTGGGATTGTTCAGTCTGGAGAAGAGGAGGCTCAGAGGGGACCTCATTGCTGTTTACAACTACCTGATGGGAGGTTGCAGCCAGATGGGTGTAGACCTCTTCTTCCAGGCTGACGACACCAGAACGAGAGGGCACAGCCTCAAGCTACGCCAGGGGAGGTTCAATCTTAACGTTAGGAAGCAGTTTTTCACAGAGAGAGTAATTGCATATTGGAATGGGCTGCCCAGGGAGGTGGTGGAGTCGCCATCCCTGGAGGTGTTTAAGAGAAGACTGGACGAGGAGCTTAGTGACATGGTCTAACTGGGGGGTGTAGGGCTGGATGACCCTGGGCCCCTTCCAGCTCAGAGTGGTCTGCTAGACTGTGAAGGATCTAGGTTGGTGTTACCGCTCTGGGATGTGCTCTCGGTCTCTGTACGGGTGTTAGATTGTGAGTTGGAGTAGATGATCCTTGTGGGTCCCTTCCAACTCATAATATTCTGTGATTCTGTGATTCTGTGATTCTGTTATCATCCATGAGTCAGTGTACAAAAAAAGGTTTGGCCACTGCTCTCTTTCGGTGATGTCTAGAGCCACCTGCATAGCTTTAAGCTCAGTGAACTGGCTTGATCCACCTTGTTCTTCTGTGACTGCTGCAGCGCTTTGTGTTGGGTTCCATACGACTGCTTTCCACTTCCAGTTCACTCTAAGGCTAAGCCACAATGCAGAGGGAGAGCCATATGGGCCGCTGATGTGTGGCAAAACATCGCCACCAGGGTAGAGAAAATCCCAGTTAGAGTTAGACACGTGGATGCACACGTGCCCAGGAGCTGGGCGAAGGAAGAGAGCTGCAACAATGACCAAGCAGATAGGGCTGCCCAAGTCGAAGTATCAACTGTGGAATTGGACTTGCAACACAAAGGGGAGTTGTTTCTAGCCCGGTGGTCCCATGATGCATCGGGGCATCAGGGTAGAGATGCCACTTATAGATGGGCAAGAGGCCAAGGGAGTGGACTTAACTATGGACATCATCTCCCAAGTGATCCATGATTGCAAGACATGTGCTACAATCAAGCAGGCAAAGTGGGTGAAACTTTTGTGATATGGTGGAAGATGGACTAAGTACAGATACAGAGAAGCCTGGCAGGTAGACTACATCAGTCTGCCATGAACCCACCAGGTAAGCATTATGTGCTTACCACAGTGGAGGCAACTACTGGATGGCGGGAGATAGACCCTGTGCCCCATGCCACTGCTCGCAATGCCATCCTTGGCCTCCAGAAGCAAGTCCTATGGCGTCATGGCACTCCTGATTGCATTGAGTCTGATAATGGGACTCATTTTAAGAACAGCTTAGTTAGCACCTAGGCCAGGGAGCATGGAATTGAGTGGGTGTTCCATATTCCATACCATGTCCCAGCAGCTGGAAAGGTTGAGAGGTGTAATGGCTTGTTGAATACCACCTTGAAAGATTTAGGTGGGGGAACACTCAGGAACTGGGATCAGCATTTGACAGAAGACACTTGGTTAGTTAATACCAGGGGTTAAGTCAACAGAGCTGGCCCAGCTTGGTTAAAGTCCCATCACACCACAGAGGGAGACAGAGTACCAGTAGCACACCTCAGGGGTATGGTAGGGAAA
>WEKX01012639.1:0-37392 GCA_013390025.1 Pitta sordida
GGCACAGACACCTTCCATGGACTGGGACGGACACCTTCCATGTGCACAAACACCCTCCAGGGACTGGGAGGGACACTTCTGATGGACAGGGAGGGACACCCTCCATGGATAGGAAGACTTTCCATGGGCACAGACACCTTCCATGGACTGGGAGGGACACCATTCATGGAGTTAGAGGGACACCCTCCACGGGCAGGAACACCTTCCATGGACAGGAACACCTTCCACGGGTATGGGCACCTTCGATGGACTGGGAGGGATACCCTCCAGGGAGTGGGATGGACACCCTCCATGGACTGGGAGGGACACTTTCCATGGGGAACTTCCACATGGGAGAATCCACTGGGAGACTTTCCATGGACACAGACACCTTCTGTGGACAGGAACACCTTCCATGCGTGTGGGCACCTTCTACAGGCATGGACACCTTCCATGGGCAGAGACACTTTCCATGGAGTGGGAGAAACACTTCCCGTAGACAGTGACACCTTCCACGGGCATGGGCACCTTCCATGGGCACAGACACCCTCCATGGACTGGGACACTTTCCATGGGCATGGACACCTTCCATGGACTGGGAGGGACATGGGCTGGGAAGAGATTTCTTTCCATGGGCCAGGAGGAGATTAAAGGACATTTAAGGTTGGAAGCACAGAACGGGTTTCCATGCTGGGAAAGGAAGAAATCAGTTGGGGCAGGAAAGAAATAAAGATTTTTTAACCTAAAAATATCTCTAGCAAAAGTCAAACCCGTGTGAAAATTGATTCATAAGAGCTTTTTAAACCAAAAATATCAATAGCAAAGATACAAAAAAAAAATTCATTAAATATTCATAAAAAGCAAAGAAATCCACTAAAAATAAATGAAATAAATGTATGAATAAAAAAAATCACAAAGAATAAGTAAATATATTAATAAAAAGCAAAGAAGTCCACTGAAAAGAAGTTAAATAAATATATAAGCAAAAGCAAACAAGATCACTAAAAATAAAGGAAATTCAGCAACAAGAAGCAAAAGTCACTAAAATAAAAAAGTTAATAAACATATAAATATAAAGCAAAAAACCCACTGAACTAAATGAAGTGATACCATGAATAAAAGAAAAATCATTAAAAAAACTAAATATATAAATAAAAAGAAAAAAATCCACTAAAATTAAATAACATACATAGATGAATAAAACCAAAACATCACCAACAATAAAAAATAAATAAAAGCAAAAATCCCTAAAAATAATGAATAAAATAAATATATTACTGAAAGCAATAAATCACTAAAACTAAAAATAAATATGTAAAGAAAAAACAAAAATCACTTAAATTAATAAATATATAAATAAAACCCAATAAATTTAAAAATAAAAGAAATATATAAATGTAAAGAAAAAGTACANCTAGAAAACTATAAATAGAAAATGCATACATTTATAAATTTATAAATAAATATAGATATTTTCCAACTCAGCACCTTCCACGAGGTGGCACCAGCGCATCATAAAAGACAAAAAATTCCATCTGAAATCCCAAACTCTCTTTCCTTTCCATATTTAAATAATAAAAATATATGTTTAAAATACATATTTAAAAATAAAACACAAAAAATATCATTTATATCTCAAGAAATGCCCTGAAATGGTGAAAAAGTCTCTGGGGAGACACTTCAAAGGCAGGGAAAGGGTCTTTTTCCCCATCATTTCTGCTCTGGGATAGGATATATCCCAAAAAACCCAGCCCAAAACGATGGGAATAACCCAAAAATAATCCAAATCCCACTCGGAGCATGACTGAGGGGCTGGAATTCTCATGAGTGAGGGCATCAAAACCCCATTCCCGCTCATCCCCTGAAACCCCGGGAATATCAGGAATGGGGAGGAAACACGTTCTTACAACAAACAGAACTTCCACATGGGAGAATCCATAAGGATTCCATATGGAGGATTCCTTGTGGAGTGGAGGGGAAAGGCAGTTTTCCAGGTGCCCCAACCAGCACGGCAGCACTTTGCTGCTGGATCTGAGCTCCGTTATTAAGGGAAGGTGACAGCTGGAACGTCACATGGGTGGGGATGGGATGGATCCTCAAGGGGATCTTGAGCTCCAAGGTCACGGAGTCCAAGCTGTGCCCGATCCCAACCTTGTCCCTGAGTGCCACATCCATCATTCCATGGGCATCTCCAGGGATGGGGACTCCAAACCTCCCTGGGCAGCCCCTGCCAAGGCCTCCCCACCCTTTCCAAGGAGAAATTCCTCCTCAGCTCTAACCTGAGCCTCCCCTGGCACAGCCTGAGGCTGTTCCCTCTCCTCCTGTCCTGCGTTCCCTGGGAGCAGAGCCCAATCCCACCTCCTTAAACTTCCTTTCAGGAAGTTGTGGACAGTCAGGATAGTCCCAGCATGACACAGAATCCTTAGAGATTATTAAGGTTGGAAAAACTGTTGAAGAGCATGGAATCCAACTCTTCCCAGCACATCCAAGGCCACCAGTGATCCATGACCCCAAGTGCCACATCCACAGGGATTTTAATCCTTCCAGGGATGGGGACTCCACCATTGCCCTGGGAAGCCCTTTCCGACATTAAACAACCTCTTCCATGCAGGAATTTTCCCAATATCATCTCCTCTTTATTTTTACCATTTTTATTTCAACGCACCAACAATTTCATTCCCATTTTCCCTTCGTGTCCAATTTCATGCATGACAAAATGGATCTAACAAAAAACCCCCATTTCCTAGCCTTGAAATTTCACTTTGCTCAGACAAAATTTTCCTGAGGAAACATTTTGTTCTCACGAGAGGTCCAACCTTAATATTTGTATGGAAACAAATGCTGGGGAAAAAAAAAGCAAAAAGCTTGGAGGGAAAAATAAGGCAAAAAAATTCCTCACCTCTCCTCAGTGCCTGGAGAAAGGTCTTCAAACGAGGTTCTCAGTCAATTCCCTTTGTAAAGGTGATCAAAATGCCATTTGGTTGAAGGAATTCGGGAAGAAAAGAGAGAAAAAAAGATTAAAGATCCTCTTGGTTTAACAGATAAAGGCAAGAGCAGAGCTTGGAAATTAAAATCAGGTTGCTTGAAAGGAGAATTTAAAGAATAAATGTGACAGGGGAGGTGTTAAACACTCCAGCAGCTCTCCCTGGAATTCCACCCAGCACGAGTTCTTTCCCTCAGACAGGGATAATTTGGGATGTGGAAGGAGGTCAGGGGGTGTGAACAGATCCCTGGTGTCCAGACACCAGGAAAACATCACGTGGGGAGTTGCAGATTGATGGCTGAGCAAACATTGGAGCAGCCCTGAGCCTTTCCAGGAGTTATTCCAGGGTGTTTTCCAGAGGTGGATGAGCTTAGGAACATACTTTGCTCGATTTCATATTGGCACAGATATTTGGCTCACGGTCCTTTGGCTCCTGTTTCTGCTTTCTAAGAAATTAGTACATTAATCCAAGGACTAAAATTCCACTGGAAGAAAAGCCATGGACATGGATAAAAACCAGGACTTGGAGAATCCACCTGAAAAGGGAAGAGTTGGAATGAGGTGATCACTAAGGTCCCTTCCAACCCAAATTATTCTGGGATTCTCTGACCTAAGTGATGTCCAACCTGGCCTGTAAATCAGAGATTTGACCATCTGTGCATCTCTGGAGCTCAGGGTCCCTTCTGTGGCACTGGCACCTCACCTACAGCTCCAAGATTGACATCTTTAAACCACAGAATTCCAGAGTGGTTGGGGTTGGAAGGAACCTTAAGAATGATCTTGTTCCATAATCTTCTTCCCTGCCATGGGCAGGGACACCTTCCACTGTCCCAGGGTGCTCCAAGCTGGATTTGGACACTTCCAGGGATCCAGGGGCAGCCACATTTTCTCTGGGAAATCTATCCCAGTCCCTCCCCACCCTCACAACCAAGAATTCCTTCCCCATACCCCATCTCTCCCTGCCCTCTGGCAGAGGGTGGCCATTCCTATGTCTTGTCACTCCAGTTCCTTGGAAACTGCTTCTCTCCAGATTTCTTGGAGCCTCTTTAGGTCCCAGAAGGTCACAACCAGGTGCCCCCAAAGCTTCTCTTCTCCAGGCTAGTCCATCCCAGTTCCCTCAGCCTCAGGTCCCTCTGCTCATCCTTGTTTTCTTCACAACTTCCCTCCCACATGAGCTGGTCCACCAATCCCACCAAATCATGATTTCCCACATCATTTCATGACCTCCTTGATCTTTCCATTGCCCTAATTAGCCACTCATTAGCAGTGCTGGGAGGAGTTGAGCCAAAACCTGCTCCTTCTTTCCTTGCCCTCCTTTAATTGCACTCCAGGAATTACCAAAAAACCTTCTCCAAAAGAATTCCAACCACGTGTGCTAAACTTCCATTGACTAAACCTGCATTAATTACTTGCCTTATTAACAACGGCCGGGCTGCCTAATTAACTCTGAGCAGCACAGGCTACTCTGTTAAATGTTAATTAACCACTTCATTAGCTGCCTGGATTTTTTTTTTTTTTGCAGCTTCAAAGGGAACCAACCTGTCGGGAACTGCAGCCAAATTCCCTTCGATTTGTAGGAATTTTCAGTTCTCAATCACAGCTCTGCTTGGAATGTTACACCAAGGAGCCTCTGGAGAAGGGATTTCACTTCCATCTTCCCCAGCTCCCAGGAGCAACAAGTGGTTTTTTTCCTATTTTTATTATTTTTTTTAAAATTTACTACTCAGTTAAATTAAAAGCAACTGTGTTACTGTTGAGGAGAGAAATTCACTCAAGTGAGGAGCAAAAAAATGCAGGATAATGACATCACACTGATAATTAATTTAAACCAGTAGAGCTTTGGAAACTAGTCTTTTGCATCTAGTCTTAATTTACTTTAATTAGGAAAAAAATATTTCAGTTTGACCAGGAGGGAGTAGCACAAAATCCTTATTTCATCCCCAAAATTGAATATTTAGGACAGAATTAATCTGTTTAACATTCACTCTGTTGCTGTATTTTAGCAACAGAGTTGTTTCTCAACTCCACCAACCTGGAGAATGTTGGATACGAATGTTAGGAAGACAGCAAATAATTAATAATGAAATATTGACTAATTAAAAATAATGAAAACATGGTAGAAATCCTGAAAGGAATAAAACTTGGGGTTCTTCATTGTTTTCTAAGTCGGGTTTTTTAGTAGAAGAATAAAAATATACATATCACATATATATATAAATATTAACATAATCTTTTATCATAATAAATAACAAAAAACTGACTTTTTTCAATACTCATTTCATAAAGGGGCACCAAATATCTGTTTCCTTCCTGAAAAAATTCCATTTCACGGGGTCAGCCTGGAAGAAGAGCAGCAATTTTATCCCTTGAATCTCCAAGTGTGGCCTCATGGGCAGGATTAGCCCTGATTTTCCATTTAAACCAGAAACATCCTTTTGGAATAAGTGGCTGAATTCAGCTCTGTGTGTCAAGTAACTGAAAAAGGAGGGGAAAAAATTAGGTGAGGAAATGATTTGTGGAAGACAAAGAGCAAGGAAATGTCATTGAAAGAGAAAAAAGGTCCAGATTTTAATTATGAAGTTGCTGATCGTCACAAACCTGTGGGTTATTAATACAGAAAAACTGGAAAAAATATTGGGAAGAATTGGAAGTCACTCCATTCTGTGTTGTCTCTCAGGATGGCTGCCCCAAATTCCCTCTTTCCTTTCCCAGTTATCACCCTGTGCTGCATCTTTAAGTGCCGGATCCCGCGGACGAAGAAGGAGATCGAGGCCCGCTATGCCCAGCGCCAAGCAGCCAAGAACTACGCGGACAAACTGGACACGGTGCCACCCCTCAACGAGCTCACTGAGATCCCGGGAGGTACTTCCCATGCCCACCCTCCCCAGACACTCAGCTCTTCCCTTGGGATTGCCTTCCATGCACAGGAATGCCAAGGGGCTCCCTTGGCGTCACTGGGGGTCCTTGGGGGTGACCATCAAGAGAAACCTTCCCAGCTGAAGATAAGCCCCTCCCATGGAGGATAAGCTCCTCCCATTGACATAAGCCCCATCGATTGAGGATAAGCCCCTCACACTTAAAGATAACCCCACATGAAGGCAAACCCCTCTTAGTTGAAGGTAAGTCCCTCCCATTTGAAATTAAGCCCCTCCCATTTGAAGATAAAGCCCTCCTATCTGAACATAAGCCCCTCCCATTTGAAAATAAGCCCATCCCCTATGAAGTTAAGCACTTCCTATTTGAAGATAAACCCCTCCCATTTGAAGATAAACCCCTCCCATTTGACAATAAACCCCTCCCATTTAAATATGAGCCACTCCCATTTTAAGTTAAACCCCTCCCATTTAAAGATAAGCCACTCCTATTTGAAGATAAGCCCCTCCCATTTGAAAATAAGCCCATCCCCTATGAAGTTAAGCACTTCCTATTTGAAGATAAACCCCTGCCATCTGAAGTTAAGCTCCTCCTGTTTCAAGATAAACCCCTCATTTAAAGATAAGCCACTCCTAACTGAATATAAGCCACTCCCACTTGAAGGAAGCCACTCCCATTTGAAGATAAGCCTCTCCTATTTGAAATTAGCCCCTCCCACTTGAAGATAAGATAAATTGAGATACTGAGATAAACCTGAAGCTGCAGCATTTGTGGCAGCAGATATTTAGATTAAAGGGAGTTTTCCATGGACCCAAGTCCTTTGGAATCGTAGAATCACAAAGTCATTGAAGTTGGAAAAGACCTCCCAAGACCATCAGGTCCAACCTTGGACTAAATCCCACCATTCCCACCAAAACCTTATTCTGAAGTGCCATATCAACTCATTTTTTGAGCACTTCCAGGCATGGGGGTCCCACCGCTTCCCCGGGCAGCCCTTGCCAATGTTTAACCCCTCTTTCAGTGTGGGATTTTTTCCTAATGTCCATCCTGAACCTCTCCTGCTACAACCCGAGGTCATTTCCCGTTGTCCTACCACTGTTTCCCTGGGATGAAAGTCCAACCCCCTCCATGCTACAACCTCCTTTCGGGAGGGAGCAACAAGAAATTCATGTTTTAAACTTCCAGAGGCACAGATTAATTTGAATCTCTTGGGCTGGGGGATGTCAGGAGGATGAAACAGAGCTGTTACAATTCCAACTTCCCTATAAATGGATGGCCAGGAATGTTCCTGTCGCTGTTCCCTGTTGCTCTCACTCTGCTTTCCCGGTTCTGTGCCGTAGGCTCTCCTGAAACTCTCCTAAATCTTTCTGCTCATATCCAGCCCAGACCTCTCAACTCCCTGCCTGTGCTGAAAGAAGAGGATGAAATGACCTTCCAAGGAAATTAGGGATCTGTCTTCCCACCTGTCTGCCTGTGGCTTCTCTTTCCCGATGGGATCCATCAAGCCTTGGACTCTCTGCTTCATATTTCTTCGTTTGACCTTTGTTGTCTCAACATGTTTTTATGACCATTTTTCCCCCTCTCTTTCCTGTGTCCCTGTATCATCCTTAAAAAACTGAGGTTTTCCTTGGCTCAAAGTTCTGTGTCTTCCTTAAAAACTGCCATTTTCCTTCGCTCAAAACGGGATGTTTCAATCCATGGAATGAAAAGAGGCAGATAAAATAATTCTAGGAGTTTGATAGCAGGAACTTGAACAAACCTCAGGATTCCAAAGGTATCCCAACAATCCCAAGGTCATCCAATGATCTGAGCAATCCCACCTGGAAAATGCCAATATTTGGGGCAGGAAATCAAGTTATCTTTTGATTTGCTGCCCAGAAGGCCAAATTTGGGCTCCTTAAGGACCAGCTTTCAGCAAATTCCCAAGGGATGGGAAGGAACATGCCTGGAAATAATGGAAAACCAAATTCCCTCATTTGCTGCTCCCTCCTCATCCTGCCTGGCTGTTACTTCTGGAAAAGCACTAAATTAAGGATAAGAATATCCAGGAGAGACAGAAAGGGTGTTTGGGCAGTAGAATGGTTGTTTTATCCCAAAATACTGAGGAATTTTGGTCTCCTCTAAGCAGCCTTTGCATCCCACAGCCACATCCATGTGCTCCTTCCAAAGTTTGGATATTTGGTGTGGATTTCATCAGACAATTCCAAATTATTCTAAGTCATGAATGAAAGACCACAAGAAATCCTTTTATGGAAAGTCAGTTGTTCCATGGAAGTCAATCTAAAGTACCTTTTGTCCAGTTAAATGTCCAGAATTCCAGAATTATCATCCTGGAGTGGTGCAGGATAAAGAGGCTGGTGGGTGATGTTGATATTTGGTAAGAATTCAGGGATATTTGGTCTCTGAAGCTCCTGGTCCTCTGGCAGATCTAATCCTTCCCAAATCTCCCGGGAGGAGCCAGTACTGGGATGGGAAACATCTCTCCACAAGGACATTCTCCTCATTTATGGACGTCCTGCCTTTATCTCTTTATCCACAGTGGAAAATCAAATGGATGTGATTCCTTTCATGGGAGGGGAGGTGGAAGATGTAAATTGTGCCTTAAAAATCCCGGGGCAGCTCCAAATTTGGGAATCCCAAAGGATTCGCTCAGATGTTGCCACCTGACAAGAGCTTTGGGTGATCCAAGCTTTGCCCTCCTGCCTCCCCAAAAATCCACTACATGATTTAAACATTCCAAAGGGAATTTGGCAAAATTTTGGGTTTCATTTTTATTGGGGTTTGGTTTTGCTCTCCCAGAAGCAACTCACCTTGATTTCTGAGCTCCTGAAATGTGTGTGTGTTTATCAATTATTTCTAAATGTTCTAAATAATAAACTGTGACAATTCCTGGTCGAGGCCAGAGGGATAATTGAAATGATTTCCATCCCTGAGTGGGCAGGAAATGCTTTCAAGTTGAGTGTCAAATCTGCTAATCAGGAATATATTACCATGTGTAAATATTGATTTCTTGGCATTAGTTTACCCTGTTTAACACATTTCCCCTTTTATATTCACATTTATTTAGATGGAACATTTTAGGCACCAGGTGGCTCTCCATGAATTCTTTTGAGTGTCATACAAAGAATAAATCTATTTTCTTAAATAAATTTAAATAACTAAATAAATGGACATTTAAATAAATAAATAAATAAATAAATGATTAAACAAATTGATAAATGTTTAAATAAATAAAATATTTATAAAATGTATATTATATATTTTAATACTCATAAAATATATTTTATATGTGTATTATACAGAATATAAAACCATATAAATATATAATATATATAAATACATATTAATTATATATAGAATATATAAAATATAGAACTATTTAAATGGATAAATATTTAAGTAAATATTAAAATAAAACAAAATAAAAATAACTATTTTTTTAAAATAAATTTTACTGGGAATAAATTTTTAAGGGTTTAAAATGTGATATAAAATTGATTTGTGCTCTGTCCCCCAGTCTGTGGGAGAAGAACAAGCAGGACTCAGTTCCTCTTGGACATTTATGGTCCATGTCCTGGGAGATCTTCAAATATTCCACTCTGAAGTTGTTCCAGCTGATTTTTTGGGGGTTCACCTGCTTCCTCCCATATTTATCCAGGAATCAGACAATAGGATGGGTTGGTTGTTATTTTTTCCTCCCCTCTCCCTTTTTTATTTTATTAATTTTAATGAGATGCCAGGATTTCCCCATGGATCGTAAGGAAGGGTTTGTTCTGTTCTACTCCCCTTGCGATGAACGAATTCCCAGTTCCCAAGGGCAAAGGGTGACACTTTATTTTGATGTCCATAGTGAAGGAATATTTTAGGTAAAGGTAAAAATTCATAATCACAGAATCCTGGAATGGTTTGGGTTGGAAGGGATGTTATGGATCATCCCATTCCACCCCCTGCCATGGGCAGGGACACCTCCCACTGTCCCAGGCTGCTCCAGCCTGGCCTTGGACACTTCCGGGGATCCAGGGGCAGCCACAGCTTCTCTGGGAATTCCATCCCGGTCCCTCCCCACTCTCCCAGCCAGAAACTCTTTCCCAATATCCCACTAAGCATTCTCTTTTTCCCTTTAAACCCATTCCCCTCATCCTGTCACCCTTGTCCAGAGTCCCTCCCCCTTTTCAGAGAAGGAGGTGATGGAAAATTTAACACGTTTTCACTTGATTTTGCAAAACCTTTTCCTCTCCTGGTCTTGAGAAAGCGGAAAACCTTTGGGAAGAAATCCATGAAATATGACCAGCCTTGAGGTGTGCAGTTGCTGCTGGAGATGAGAGTTCAGAGCATCAATCTCTGACTCGAGAGGTCCTTTAGAGAAATTCAATCACTCCCGGGAGAAGGAAAAGAAAAATGAGGGAAAGTTTTGTGCTCCCAAAGCCTTTGTCAGGTTAATGAAGGTGTGACACTGAGGAGACTCAAATGTGGGCACTGATCCAAGATCATGGAATGGGTTGGGTTGGGTTGGGTTGGGAGGGATCTTAAGGATCATCCAGTGCCACCCCGTGCCATGGGCAGGGACACCTCCCACTGCCCCAGGTGGCTCCAACCTGCCCTTGGACACTTCCAGGAATCCAGGGGCAGCCACAGCTTCTCTGGGAATTCCATCCCAGTCCTTCCCCACCCTCCCAGCCAGGAATTCCTTTGTAATATTCCATCTAAACCTCCCCTCCTGCAGCTCCCCAGGAGAATCCCAACTGTCCACATGTAAGAGACACATCCCAGAGACAAAGAACTAGAAAATCCAACACACCTAAACACCCCCCAAAATCCAAGGCAGGTTTATCCTGAATTGCACAGGAGGTGTTTCTCTTCCTCCTCATGGAAAGAAATGACTCCTGGAATACTGGGAAGTGCTTCTGGAAGGTGTTTATGATGTCCATGGATCACTTCCCACTGATAGGAAACATTTCCTGCAACAGACCCACGACTCAGCTCTTGAAATTATTATTATTTACCAAAATATCTTCTCAAAACAAACATGAAAAGCTGCTCATCAGTGAACCAAAAATGTGCGAAAAAAAGGCCCAATAAAAGTCTTTTCCCTTTGTCTAAGACTGCCAGAAAGGAGCAGGAATTTTGAGCTCTTCCTAGCTGGTTTCATCCCGATTTAACTCTTTTTGCCTTTTGTGTGCTTGGTTACAGCCCAGGCTGCAGAAGAGAAAAAGGAAGAAGTTCCCACTGTGTCCGGAAAAGTGGACAAGAAAGATGGATCCAAAAGCTCCAAGAAGAAGGAGGGTGAGAAGGACCAGAAAGAAGGATCCAAGAAAGACGGGAAGGATGGAGCCAAAAAGAAAGAGGGAGAAAAGGGGGAGAAAGGAGAAAAGGGAGGAAAGGGAGAAAAAGGAGACAAAGGAGAAAAGGGAGGAAAGGGAGAAAAAGGAGACAAAGGAGAAAAGGGAGGAAAGGAAGGAAAAGGAGAAAAAGGAGGGAAGGACTCAACTGCCAAGAAAGAAGTTGGTGGGAAGAAAGAAGGTGAAGCAGGAAAATCAGGAGGAGGCACCAAAAGTAATGGGAAAACTGGGAATGCCAAGGCCCCGGCAAAGAAGAAGTGACCTGGATGAAAGGCAATGCTGGCACTTTTTGGGGAGGATAAATTTCCATGAGTGGAGCACTGGGAGCAGACATGTCATGTGCTTCCAGCTCTGGAGTGCCCCTGGGTATGGATTTATTCCCTTCGGAAGAACAAGTCACTGGGTTTTGATCCAGCAGAGGAAAACTTGTGCTGTAAATAAGTGCAGAGCTCTGTGGCGACGACCTTTAGAACAAAACTGCAGCCTGGGATGAGAAGCAGGTTTGGGGATAAACGTGGAAACACACAGGGATGAAGGTGTGAACTAATGGGAGGACATGATTCATCCCAAATTTGTGCTCCTCGAGGATCCTGAGGAGTTGGACAAATATCCCCCTGCACTCCTCACCTCCTAAACGGGATTTGCGTGGGGCTCATTTTAGGGATTTTCTGGAATTCTGGATGTTAAACTCCGAAGAATGGAATTCTCCCAGCCCTGGGTTCAGGTTTGGACACATGAGAGGGAGGTTTTCTTCCTTGCCAGATGCCTTTTCCCTGGACTGCTGGAGGGAATACCAAGAACCCAGCCTCGTCCAGAGGCTTTATCCAATTTTTTTTTCTTTATTTTTTGGCTGATGGGAGACACCAATCAAGCTCTAGGAGGATAAATAAAGCAGGATTTATCCTGGTGCAAGGAGTCCCTATTCCAAGCTCATCATCCCTTTGGGAAAGGCAGCAAGGTCCCAGTGGGATGTGAAGATGCTCCTCATGTTCCAAACACTGTGTGTCCATGGATAAATCCCTGGGGGTTTTTTTCCTCTCCCTGAGCAGTTCTGAAAGTTGGGATTTTACCCCTTTTTTCTGTGGGAATTCCTGGGATTTTCTGCTGAGTGGTTTTCCCAGGAGCATCCTAAATATCTCAGCAATTTAAGCCTTAAAATCAACAGCCAGGGGGTAATTAGCGAAAAGGTTAATTGAGGAGAGGTAACGATGTTGGGATGGCTCAAATGCTCCCTGGTTTCTGTGGATATCAAATGGCAATCATTCCTTCCCACTCTTCTCCCCCTCTTTAATTAGGAGTCACCAAAAAAAGAGAGGAAAATGACTTTTGAGCACTGCATTCCTTGGCTGGATGCAGGGATGTCACTCCCTGGGAATGCTGGAGCTCCCTGAGGGGATGTTTTGTGTCATCAACTCCAGTCACAGGAGAAGCAGCTGGAGGATGGAGTCACAGGTTATTCTGAGTTGGAAGGGACCCACAGGATCATCGAGTCCAACTCCCAAGCGAACGCCCACCCAGGGATCAGGCCCACAAGTGTGGAACCACGGGCACCACGCTCCATCCATCCAAGCCTCCCACCATCCAGACCACGTCACTGAGCTCCTCATCGAGTTTTCTCTTAAACACCTCCAGGGATGGCGACTCCACCACCTCCCTGGGCAGCCCATTCCACTGAGGGANCTGTCCAGCAGCTGGAATGACGGTGCCGTTAATCGCTAATTCGGGATGTGCTGACTCAGCCAGGAGATGGTTTGTGGGAGAGGAGCAGGACTGTTCCTGCTCCAAAAGCTCCACTGAGGAAAATATTCCCTTTCCCTTTGTGAGCTCATTATCCTGGAGTCAAATAATTCTTATCTCACCCCCCTCCTCATACAAGCACCCCCAATCTCACACTGCAAAAATAATAAAAATAACAAACAAAACACTGCTTTGGCATTGCTGGAGCCTTCCCAATTCACATTAAATCCTTCCTGTCAAGATCAGACAAGAAATTAATCCAAAGCTTGGTTTAGGATCTGTTTTCCTGATAAAAACTAAGACGTTGTGTCAAAAAAAAATTATATTTATCATTTGGGAAGGATCACCTGAGGGATAAATTAACTTATTTCTGAGTTATCAGAGCGACAGATTGAGGGTGTAATACAGGGAATACATTCCTGGGGATTGGAGGAAACATCCTTCCCAACAAAACTTATCCTAATTCCTGAGGCGGATGTGGAGGGAATTAAATTTCCAATCCCAAATCCATGTGGTCCAGATGGAACCTGAAAGCCCAGAGGGTGTAAAATGGATGTAAAATAACATCCCTGGAGCGGAGCAACATCAATTTGGGAGCTGCTCTTACACCACCAGATGGAGAAGTTGCATTGGGAAAAAAAAAAAGAAAGCAAAAAACACATCCCCGGTGCTGGAGCTTTGGAAAATGAACTGTCCGTGATTTATCTGGGAACAGAATTCCAGCCCCAATTTCCAAAGGCGGGATTTAAGAGGGAAGGCTCAGAGAGCTGGACGGTAAATATAATATCTTTATTTTTTTGTGAGTTAAAGCCGATGGGATTTGCACGGCAAGGGTGGAGGGAACACTCCAAGAGAGCTGGGATTACGTATTCCATGTATTCCATAGTTTTCCGCTAGAGGGGATCGAGCTCTTCCTCGGCGTCTTGGGAGGGAGTCGGTGATTTTTTTTTTTGGTGATGTGAAATCAAGCCTGCCTGGATTTGGTAAACTCTGCTCTAAAGAAGGATTTCGTGGCGTTGGTTTATCCACCTGAGCCAGAACTTCTCCCAGTGTTGTTTTTCCACCGGTTAATGGAAGGGAAAATGTTGACAGTAATTAAAGTCATCGTTTATTTAAGATATCAAGAAAATGCTGGTTCTGGTGGATAAAACTTAAATCAGCTTCAGGGGGTTGGTGAGATTCCCAAGTCTGGATGATCTTCGTCACTAAAAACTGCTGCTTCTTATCGATTCATAAACTAAATATTGGAAGTGGTTTCAGTTTGTCTTCAGAAGGGAAAGTCTCTGTGTCTTTGGGCATGGAGAAAAGAAATAAAAATTGGATTAATCCTGATCTCCTGGTTAAACCCATGGAGACCCAACAAGGTCACCACAGGGAGTGGGATGTTCCCTCTTCCACCGGCTGAGAGACCCGAACCTGAGGCAGAGCTCTAAAAACCGTGAGGGTTTTCCCTTCCAATGGCCAAAAAATACAAGGATCAGCTCCATCATTATTTCCTGGAGTGGAGATGGAGCTTTTCATCTTCATTTCCTGGAGTGGACATGGAGTTTTCATCTGTAGGTCAGTTGGGTTTTATGTCACTGACATGGGTGGCCACTTCTAAGGAGATTTGAGTTTTCCAGGCTTAAAGAAAATGGCTCTTTTTTTAAGAAATCAAGAGCCTTTAAAAGGTCTTTTCCCCCCTCTTTTTTTTTTTCCTTCTATTTTTTTGGGGGTGTGGTCCTTTCAGCATGTTCCTGCAGTCCCAGCTAAAGCCCCTCACGAAGCAAAACTCCCAAATCCCTCCGGTGTCTTAGAGATGCCCGGGACAATAACAGGGAGATAACTGTGCCTCTCTATTATTCCTAATCCACATGCCATTTGCCAGGGCGCTTCCCTCATTTCCACACATCGACTTTTATGGTCCTAATCTTTTCTGGCCGAGCACAATCCATCTCCTCCGTGTGCTGAGTCCCTGGTGTCCCTCAGCCTGGACTCTTGGCACAAAAAACCCCAAATCTGTTTAATGTCACCAACGAAATACGGGACAATAGATGGGACCTGAGCGCTGATCTTGTGAAACGGGGCTTTGTGCACATTTCCTAAAGATGCTCCAGGGATTTGATCTAAAATAATAGTGGGGATGCCTCCCTGCACTTCACTATCTTCTCTTCCCATAAAACTGCCTGTCAAGGCAGGGTTGTGTGCAGGGAGCTCCAAGGACACAATAGAAATTCTTGGATTTAAGACACAATAGAAAGAAAGACATGTTTGCACTCCAGAACTGCTGTTGGGAAACTCCAGAGGTGATGCAGGGCTGGAGGAGCTGCAGGAGAGTGGAGAGAAAAAGGAAAATAAGACTTAAAAACCTTTGTGATCTGTCTGGTTTAGAACCTTGGAATGGTTTGGGTTGGAAGGGACTTTAAAGATCATCTTGTTCCCGTGGGCAGGGACACTTCCCACTGTCCCAGGCTGCTCCAACCTGGCCTTGGACACTTCTAGGGATCCAGGGGCAGCCACAGCTTCTCTGGGAAATCCATCCCAGTCCCTCCTCACCCTCACAGCCAGGAATTCCTTCCCAGTATCTAAATCTACTTTCCTTCAGTTTAAGGCCGTTCCCTGTGTCCTGTCCCTCCATCCCTTGTCCCCAGTCCCTCTCCAGCTCTCCTGGAGCTCCTTTAGGCTCCGCAAGGGGCTCCAAGTTTTCCCTGGATCCTTCTCCTCTCCAGGCTGAAGGAATAATGGAAGGGACAATTCTGAAGGGATACCTTGGGCAACCCATTCCTGTGATCCTCCTCATTCCCTGTGCTCTGCTGCTTTTTTTGGACCATCCCTTCCAAGCCCTTGGGAAATTCCTGCTTTTGCTCTCCTTCAAAACCTGAGACCCATCTTGGTGTCTCTCCCTGACCCCATTTCTGGCTCTCAAAGTCCTCCTGCCCTGTGAAAAGTCTGCCTGTGGTATCCAAGGAACTCTGTGTGCCATTTATTCCTTGGAAAAAAAAGAGGGATGGATTCAAGATCAAACTCCCTGAAGCAAAAAGCCAGTTCTGTGCTCTGGAATGAGGGTTTGCCCCTTGCTGTCTGTCCCTCCTACGTAAGGAATTCTGCTCTCTCTTCATCCCAGTCTCCGACTGCCGGGCTCTGAAACTCAGCCACATCTTTTTCCTCGCTCCAGAGATAGGAACGAGCTCCTGGAAGGCTCTCTCCATAGGCACTGCATTCAGAATTCCCAGTTTAATGAGTTTATTTTACAGGCTTCCAAATATTGCCTGGCTCCACGCTATCACACAGTGGGGTATCTTGCTGATGCCAACACTTCCATCTGGGGATTATGATTTTGATTTTTTTTTTTTAAATTCCATTTTAAACATCCCAGGAGACTTTATTAAGATTTCCTGTCAGAGGACAGGGAGTCTAATACAGAGGGCAAGGAACAGGAACTTCGATTTTCACTAGAACAGGGCTCGACTTTATAAATGGAACATGCTCCTGCCCTCCCCCATCCCGTTTCCCCCCCTTCCTCATCCCATAAAACAGCCCCTGGGATCAATGCCCTGTGTGTATGGAATAAAGACAAATCATTTAATTTCTGTGGGCTTGTGTTTGTTGAATTGCTGAGCTGAGGGAGGGACAGAAGTGTTGGGTAGGGCACGAGGCCTGGCTGGGAGGTTTTTGGGATGGCAGATATATGGATAAAGGGAGAGCGGAGGGGGACATGTTCACTGAGGGTCATTTGTGCTGTGTGGGTTTGGTTATTAATGAAAGATTTTAACAGACACTTCCACTTCTCCTTCACTCTCTCAGTCCGAGATGGGAAAAGCAACAAGGTGGTTCCAAATCCCATCCAACCTGGCTCTGGACAGTTCCAGGGATGAGGCATCCACAGCTGGGTGGTGGCAAGGGGTTGAGAAGGAGAGAAACAAGGGACAGGGTATCTGGTCTGTCTGGACACCCTGGGATGGCAGAAGGTGTCCCTGCCCACGGAACTGGACGATCCCAAATGTTCCTTCTGACCCAAACCATTCTGGGATTCTGTAACTGCCATGTCCTGGGGATCACACACTGCCAGGGAGCACCAAACTCATCCTGAGGAGCACCAGCTCCATGAAGCACTTCCCGGATGCGTGTTCCATGGGAATACCCCAGGCACGGCTTTGACTGGCACAGACCTTATCCAGGGGGTCAAAAAGCATCTCGTGTGGTGTTTGGGAACATAATCCTGGAATCCAAGAATGATTTGGCTTGGGAGGGAATTTAAGGGTCATCCAGTTCCACCCCTTGCCATGGGCAGGGAAACCTTCCACTCTCCCAGGTTGCTCCAACCTGGCCTTGGGCACTTCCAGGGATGGGCAATGGGTTTTCCATGTCTCCAGGATCCCTTCAGAGCGGGTTCCCTAAACCAACAGGGCCTGGGAGAGAACTTGCTTTAGGCAGAAGAGATTGTTTGAGATCCCATAATCTGTGGGGTCTGGAAGTTGTTCCCCATCCAGGCCTCTGCTCCTCAGAGCCAAACAACAGCTTGTGGTGACTGTTCTGGAAAGCACCTGAAAGCACTGGGAAGGAGATTTCCACTGGGACAGATATTTCCACACTGGATATGGCCTGGGATGGGGGGTTTGGGAGAGGATTTTTGTTCCTGGAAGCAGAAAGCTGTGAACAGGGGAGGAGCATGAGAGTGACCCTGGTTTGCTGAGGGACAGTGTGAGGGGCAGGGGGTAAAGCTCGGATTTGCTCAGGTTTAAGTGGNATGTTCCTTCTGACCCAAACCATTCTGGGATTCTGTAACTGCCATGTCCTGGGGATCACACACTGCCAGGGAGCACCAAACTCATCCTGAGGAGCACCAGCTCCATGAAGCACTTCCCAGATGCGTGTTCCATGGGAATACCCCAGGCACGGCTTTGACTGGCACAGACCTTATCCAGGGGGTCAAAAAGCATATCGTGTGGTGTTTGGGAACATAATCCTGGAATCCAAGAATGATTTGGCTTGGGAGGGAATTTAAGGGTCATCCAGTTCCACCCCTTGCCATGGGCAGGGAAACCTTCCACTCTCCCAGGTTGCTCCAACCTGGCCTTGGGCACTTCCAGGGATGGGCAATGGGTTTTCCATGTCTCCAGGATCCCTTCAGAGCGGGTTCCCTAAACCAACAGGGCCTGGGAGAGAACTTGCTTTAGGCAGAAGAGATTGTTTGAGATCCCATAATCTGTGGGGTCTGGAAGTTGTTCCCCATCCAGGCCTCTACTCCTCAGAGCCAAACAACAGCTTGTGGTGACTGTTCTGGAAAGCACCTGAAAGCACTGGGAAGGAGATTTCCACTGGGACAGATATTTCCACACTGGATATGGCCTGGGATGGGGGGTTTGGGAGAGGATTTTTGTTCCTGGAAGCAGAAAGCTGTGAACAGGGGAGGAGCATGAGAGTGACCCTGGTTTGCTGAGGGACAGTGTGAGGGGCAGGGGGTAAAGCTCGGATTTGCTCAGGTTTAAGTGGGGAACTAACACTTTTTGTTTGGCTGAACAATTGCATTTCCTTTACCATAGAAATATTTCAGTTGGAAAAAACCTTTAAAATCATCAAGTCCAACCATTCCCAGCACTGCCAGGGCCACCACTAATCCATGTCCCCAAGTGCCACATCCACAGGGATTTTAATCCTTCCAGGGATGGGGACTCCAAATCTCCCTGGGCAGCCTCTGCCAAGCACTGACCACCCTTTCCATGAGGAATTTCTTCTTGATGTCCAACCTGAGCCTCCCCTGGCACAGCCTGAGGCCGTTCCCTCTCCTCCTGTCCCTTGTTCCCTGGGAGCAGAGCCCGACATACCCCTGGGAATGGAGAGAATTCCAGGTGCCCCCTGAGCCTCCTTTTCTCCAGGATGAGCCCACCCAGCGCCCTCAGCCCCTTCCCAGCTCCATTCCCTTCCCTGGGCACACTCCAGCCCACCAACATCCTTGTTACAGCCAGGAAAAATCCTAAAAATTCAGATCCAGAGGGGGGAGAGCTGCACCTTTAACTTCCAAAGATGTCTAGACCAGACAACTGGGAAAGGGCCAAGAATTCAACTGAATCCAAGGAAGGAGATCTTAAACAATCTGACATGTATGAGGAAAAATTTCCCATCAGATTTTATGATGGTAAAGAGTTGATCCAAGATCCGTTTCCTGGCCCAGAAACCTTCTGCCAGGTCGTGGAATCCCGAACAATCTGCTTGAATCCAGACTGTGCTGTTGGAACCCTTCCTGGCTCATGGTCATGCCTGAGCAATGCCCATTAATTGTTTGGGGAAATAAATATTAATATTAGGCCCAAACCAGGCAGGAATGAGCTAAAAATAACAACACAGGTAGTGTGGGAATGGTTTTTGTCCCATCCCCTGTTCTTGTGGAGTTGCTGGTACAAAATAAATGTTTGCAGAAACTGCTGGTTGAAGTTGTAGATTAGGCAGATCCCAAATAAAAGGTTCTTCTTTTGGGGGGCTCATTAAGTGTTTTGTTCCCTGAAAATTTGGAATAAAACCTTTGGGTTGTGTACAAATCCACAGCTCTTCCCACAAAGATGAGGCAAAGCCTTGCCTTGGCACTGCTGATGTTCCTCATCCATCAGAGGGACAAATCTCGTCTCCTTTTCCCTCTTCAGAGGAGCATCCTGGGCTTAATTCCCAATTTTCACTCCTTTGTGTTTCCATGATCAGCCCTGTGGGTGATTTCTGATATCCATAAGATTGATCCTCATAGGTCAGGGATGGAATCCTGAGCCAACCAAGTGGAAAAAAGAACGTCAGGATAAAGGATTTAATTAAAAATTTAATTTTAAATTCCATTTAATTGAAAATTTCCACCAATTTAATTGAAAATTTCCATCTAGATTTTCATCTAAACAGCTGGAAAAAATAAATATCTATATCTTCTCAACAGCAATGCATTTTGAGCTCTTTAAGGGCAACTTGGAAATTATTTAAATGGAATGATTTGTGAACACCTGGTTTTAAAAAAGCCAACCTTTTAGGAGACTCTGAGACCTCATGTCCTCTGGTTATTTGAAATAATGACTCATAAATTCCTTTGATTACCACAGAATTGTCATGTACCAGCTTTGGATAAGAGAAAAATTGCCCATCTATGAGATTTATGGAGCTGTTCCAGTGCAGAAAAGCTTTATTTGCACTTTTAGGGGGTTATTTGCTTTGTTATAAAGAAAAAAGTGCTGAAACTCTTTTTACTTTGATATGAAAGAGCTGGTGGGGTCAGAGGGGCTGGAATAAATTCCTGTTTCCCATCCCTGCACACAGATGGGAGAGAGCAGGAATAACCTGTTCCCAAGGGCTATGAAATAAAGAGAAAAAGGGAAATTTGCCCAAAATCAAAACCAGGGGGTGAATAAATGAAGGATTTGGGGGTAGTGGCACATCTCTGATATGTGGCCTTTATATAAATTACCAGGTTAATCTCATTAAATGGAGTTACCAAGGGAGAAATTATATATAAAAATACCATTTTCCCATTGATAAATTTGAATTTAATTCACATATTTGATTCTGTAATTCTGAAATTATTCCAAAACCTGGGGATGTTAATTAACACGAGGGAAAATCCTGCCTGAAAAGGAATTTATTTTCATTTTCAGACCGACAAGTTCATTGTTGGGGGGATCTGAGGACCTTTGTGACCACAAAATAAACTGCAAATTTACAATAAAATTTGGGCCTAATGGCTGAGACACTGAATTTCTGAGGGGAAAAACCTGCTTGAAAAAATGTTAATTTTAATTTTTAGACCAGTAAGTTCATTAGGAAGGGGTCTGAAGACCTTTGTGACCACAAAATAAACTGTAAATTCACAATAAGATTTGGGCCTAACGGCTTAGACATTGAATATCTGAGGGGGAAAACCTTGAAAATGTATTTATTTTAATTTTTAGACTGACAAGTTCATTGTTGAAGGGGGGATCTGAGGGCCTTTGTGATTACAAAGGTGGCAGACAGTCATTGGATGAGCTGAATCCATGGAAATCAGAGCTCCAAAGCAGAGTCCTGGCAAAGGAAGCGCTTTCAATCTGATCCAATAATATGGTTTAATTCTTTCAACAACTCCAGAGTGACTTTGCCAGATCAGATCGTCCCACTGGCGAAAAAAAAGCTCTGAGCAGGCTGCCAAAGCTTCCCAGCCAAATTCCCCAAACTGAATATTTTATCCTGTTATGTCCTGGAATGAGGCAAACAGAAAGAAGGAGCCACTTTATTCTGCTTTTTGAGCACATTCACAACAAATCTTTGGACTTTCAGTGACACAGGAAGGGCTAAAGTGGGACTGAAGAAGATTTGGAGGAAGTTAAACCCCGGGTTTATTTGGTTCTTTTACTCTAGTTCAGCTTAAAGAGACTTTTCCAAACACTGTTTTGACATTCACACTTTTGTGAGGAGGAAAGTAGGGGCTGAATGCAAGTGCTTTGTTGAAGAAGAGTGGAAATTATGGAAAAATTATGGGGAATAATGAAAAACAGGGGGAGAAAAAAATCACTGGGAGTATCTGAGAAGGTTGAATTGTCCATTCGGAGATGGTCAAAGGGGTCCAGAGGGGAGGAGAAGCATCAGAGAAGACAAAATAATGTCCTGCAAAGAAACATGAATCCAAGATGGGGGGATTGCCAAGGAAAAGCCTGGAAGGAGTTTTCAATCCACTCCAAGATCATCAAGAAGTTCAAAGAAATGTTCTGTTTTCATAATCCACTGCAGACAGAGCAAGTGAAAATGAACTTAATTATGGAAAGAGTCACTTAGGGGATGCTGTAGAAGAGATTCCAAATGCTGAGAGTAATGAAATATTGAGATTTCCCTCTTTTTTTTTTTAGTTTTAAGAACCAGTTTGATGCAAATCAGATTTGGTTTAGGTGGGGCTGGTTCAACACTGAGCCTGTGACATGAGATTGACTGTCTTGAGTAGAAAGGTGGTGCTTTGTACACACATTTTCCAAGACCAGAAGTCATGAGACTTGTTTCAATAATTATTTAAAATATGCCTTTGGGTGATGCTCTTTTATTCCCAGAAATTTCTCCTTTCACAACTTCTTACCTCAAATTTCCAGGCCTTGTTCTTTCAATATAAAGAAATTGGTGGATGAGAGAAGGGGAGGCGGGGGATGGTTTAAAAGTTGATTTCTTCGTGGAGACAAAGAACAGCTTCATGTAAGTGATCTGTCCTTCCAGATTTTAAGCAGATTTTAAGCAGATTTTGAAAGGTCATGTAATGGTTTGAGTTGGAATGGATCTGAGAATCATTTAATTGAAGCCCATGCCGTGGGCAGGGACACCTCCCACTGTCCCAGGCTGCTCCAACCTGGCCTGGAACACTTCCAGGGATGGGGCAGCCACAGTTTCTCTGGGAATTCCATCCCAGTCTCTCCCCACCCTCACAGTCAGGAATCCCTTCCCAATATCTAAACCTAAATTTCCCCTCTTCCAGTTTGAACCCAGACCTTACTGAGTTCACCCAGATTTTAGAGTTAGTTCAGCTCTTGGGATTAAGCCCCTGTTCCATCACATCCTCCATGTTTGGCCTTAAATAATTAATTTTCCCCCTCTGTGTTGTGAGCACCAGTTCTACAGAATTATGGAATCGTCATGTTTGGAAAATCCCTCTGAGGTCATGAATTCCAACCGTTCCCAGCACGGCCAAGGCCACCACTAACTCACGTCCTCAAGCGCTACATCCACATGGCTTTTAAATTCCCTCCGGAATGGTGATTCCAGCACTTTTCCAATGCCTGAATGAGAAAGAAAGAGCTCTACCCTCTTTGCTGACACTATTTGTGAAGAACAATTCCAGATAAACCCTCTAGGAGCGGGTGAAAACTAAAGGAATGGCAACATGGATTCTGGCAGCTGGGAACTTGTTTAGCCAGTGATTTCAGACAACTTCAGGACTCTTGGGAGTTGGGAAAAACTCCCAGTGTAGACAAGACTTCATTGTCCTTTCTTTTCCAAAAATAGCTCATGTTCTCCTGCTTCCCTGAATTCCTTTGGCCTTTCCAGCCATAAATCTTGTGCTCCTGCTGAGTCATTTCCCAACTGCCTTCATTGCAACCTGTCAGAGGCTGCTTTGGGACGCCCCATGGTGCCAAAGCTGAAGCTCAAACAACGTGAGTCCAAACTAAACACCCTCCCAGCCTGGGATGTATCCAAGAGGAACCTCCAGAGTCATGAGTGTAAATGGAATCATCCATATTTATGCCTCGTTACCACTTTTTTTTCTGTCACAACTGCATTTTGGATTTTGCCTGAGTCCTCCTTCCTGGAGCAGCTTTTGTTCTCTAGGGAGGCTGAGGGAGTCAAGGAATCATGGAATGGTTTGGGTGGGAAGGGATCATCCCATTCCAACCCCTGCCATGGGCAGGGACACCTCCCACTGTCCCAGGTTGATCCAACCTGCCCTTGGTCACTTCCAGGGATCCAGGGGCAGCCACAGCTTCTCTGGGAAATCCATTCCAGTCCCTCCCCACCCTCCCAGCCAGGAATTCCTTTGTAAATCTAATCTAAATCCCTCTTGTTTGAGTTTTAAACCACCGCCTTGTCCCATCACTGTCCACATAAAAAGTCAGGCTCAGTTGACCTGGGGATCACCACAAAGACCCTGACCCATTTAATTTGTGGATTTAGACAACTCTAAATCCAGAAACACCCTTATCCATTTAATTTGTGGATTTAGACAACTCTAAATCCAGAAACACCCTTATCCATTTAATTTGTGGATTTAGACAACTCTAAATCCAGAAACACCCTTATCCATTTAATTTGTGGATTTAGACAACTCTAAATCCAGAAACACCCTTATCCATTTAATTTGTGGATTTAGACAACTCTAAATCCAGAGTCACCCCAAACAATATGAGTGGAAAACATGGAAATCTCCTGTCCTGGCTCCCTCTCCAACTTCCTTGTCACTTCACCAGCACAGATATGATCCAGGAAACGACTGGTACACTTCCAAGGGATGAGCCAGATCCAATATTTACAGGCTCAGCATCATTGAGTTGTTTTCCCACTCTCTTAATTCCTGTCAAAGGTTTGATTTTATTCCTCTCAGACTTTTGTTCTTCCCAATTAATCACAGANACAAACACCTTCGTAGATGTTGACACTCAGAAAATTCGGATATTTCAGATATTCTGAAATCTGCCACACACCAAAATCAGGAAAAGGGAGAATTCAGGGGCATAACTTTGAAATTCCAAGCAGAAATACTCTGGATAAACCTTCCCAGACCTTTTGGGGAGACACTTGTTGAAGCAGCACTGAAAGAAAGTGCTGAGCGAGACAGGAAATAACAGATTAGATCTATTAAATGAGTTTGGGGTTTTTTTCTGAAGTTCTGAATTGAAGAAAAATGCTGACAAAATAAAAAGATAAAATACAGAGTTACTCGTTAGAGGATTTAACCTCAGCAGGAGATTGGCATCAAAGTGGTTTAAAGCTGTTCCTAATTCCAGCCCTTCTGCAGGGCTGGTTCTTTACCTCTCCTTTTAATCTGGATTTTCAGAGGTGGAGGGGTCTGGGGAGAGGGGTTTAAGTCATTATTTTCACGGATTTTCTTATTTTTCTCTTTTGGTTTTTATAAAAATCACTTGTCATTTCTTATTTGGGAAATGACACATTTTCAGGTGTGGGATTTCTCAGCAATTCACACTGTGGAGAGAGGCTAAAAAAAGGGAAAAAAGAAAGATCAGAGAGCCAGGGAAAGGTCTTTTTAATCTGTATTTTCAGGGATGGAGGGACTTTTGGGAGGGGTTTTTTGCCATTGTCATTGTTTTTAGGGATTCTCCCTCTTTTTCTCTTTCAGCAGGATTTTGTATCTTCAGATACAAAAGATCTTGGGATCTTCAGCATCTTAAACTCAAGGGGTTGGTGATAAAACAGTCATTTCTAAAAGATGATGAGGTGTGAAAGAAAAATAAGTGGGAGGAAACCTCCAGCAGATTCCAAGGATTGCAGTTCCTATTTATCCAAGATGCTGATGCGAGTTGGGAAGTTGTGTCCCTCTAAACCCGGTTAAAGATGGGACCTTCCCTACCTTAGGATAAGTTCCAGAAGGGAATTTAGGGACTCCCAGACCTTCCTGTGTCCTTCTGAGAAGAAATGAGAGAGCCCAGAACTTGGATTTTATAGCCTGAGTTCTTTGTAATCTTTAAGGCCCCAAAAAGCTCCCAATATTTGCTGGGGGAGATGACTTTGAACTCGAGCCTTTGAAGGATGATACAGACTGGATTCTTCTGCCAAAACCAAATAAAAATACCCAAATAGGATAGGGTTTTCATCTCTGGAAAACACCAAGGTTTTATAGGCACCTTTGAATCCCTAAAGTGGCCCAGCTGTGTCCTTTAATATCCCCATCCCGAATCCTTAACAAAATGAAAAAAGCCACGAAAATCATGGATCTCTAAGCACAGATGCATTTCCACGTCCCTCATCCCACATCCAGAGGCCAGAACAACTAAAAAAAATAACACACAAACCTTCACATGAAAGTTTAGGCAGAAAAACAGCTCGATAAAAACGGAGAGGTTTGGGATTCTCTGGTTTCCCTCAATGGTTTCCAGATTTGCAACCCTTTGATTTCCCAAATGAAAGACGCGCTCCCCCCTTCCCCCAATTACCAGGGACACAAATCTGGGTTTGGGATGAAAACCTTTTGTGTGCGTGTGTGTCTTCCCCCCAAAACTGTGCTGCTGGAATTTGGCCAAGCCTTTGGTTGGTGATGTATGAGCTGGAAGAGGAGGGAGATGATTTTCCCGTTAAATATTAGTTTTGCTCACTAAAGAATCCACAGTGATTCCAAGACACGGGGAAAGAGATCTTTGGGGAAAGAGGATTATATTCCTAGAGAATAATTTTCTTAATTATAACCATACCAGCTCCCCTCAAAAAAATGGGGTGTGTCTTATTCCAGGCAGCCAAGAGTTCACAGGTTGAGGCTCCAAAAGTCTTGGAAGATTTGGAGAAATAAACTGAGGATTCTGTCAACAAGATTTGGTTGGTCGTGGTTTTTCTCTAAGTGAAATGTTGACCTTGAGGAAAATATTGATTAAAAAGAAATTAAGAACAAATCAGGTTGGGATTTTGAATTTTTTTAAGTTGTAGAATCAGAGAATGAGGGAATCATGGAATCAGAGAATGAGGGAATGAAGGAATCAGAGAATCATGGAATTAGAGAATCAGGGAATGAGGGAATCCGAGAATCAGGGAATCATGGAATCAAGGAATGAGGGAATCAGAGAATGAGGGAATGAAGGAATCAGAGAATCATGGAATTAGAGAATCAGGGAATGAGGGAATCCGAGAATCAGGGAATCATGGAATCAAGGAATGAGGGAATCAGAGAATCAGGGAACCAAGAAATCAGAGAATCAGGGAATCATGGATTCTGGGAATCAGAGAATCATGGAATCAGAGAATCAGGGAATGAGGGAATCAGGGAATTAGAGAGCCAGAGAATCAGAGAATCATGGAACTAGAGAATGGCTTGAGTTGGAAAGGACCTCCCAAGTTGGAATGGACCTTCCAGTCACTTCCATATCCTTGACTCCATTTAAAAAGTGCAAGGACAGAAAATTGTTGGGAGACAAAATATATCTGAGTGTGGGGCAGCCAAGGTGGGAAAAGGCATGGAATAGTGAGGAGGACCAAGGCTGGAAGTTTATGGAGATTGAACCACCCAGAACAGAGGAATTAAATAGCAAACTCTTCTGAATGAATTTCTACACCAAGGAGGACAATCACTTTGGCTGGACATGGAGACCGGCAGTGTCATTATATATTTGTACATCTAATTGGTAATTTAGGGGTATAATTTCCTACTCAATATATGTTCCAGCAGAGGAAGAAGTTTTCAATCCTAATGGGCTCCTGCAAGTCAATGTTTTGGCCAAACCCAGACCTTGAGGGTGATGGAGATGATTTTGTACACAAACCTACCCAAAATTGACTGATTAACTTGAAACTTTGGGAATTTGGGGCTTAAGAGTTCCTAGAAGTCATGGGGAAGTAGTAAAACCCCAAAATAAGACGTGAAGGGTGGATGATGCTTTAATTACAGAATCATGGTATGGTTTGGGTTGGAAGGGACCTTCAAGGTCATCAAATTCCACCCTTTTCCATGAGCAGAGACACATTCCACTAGATCCAACCTGGACTTGGGCACTTCCAGGGATGGGACAAAGGGTTCTCCCATATCTCAAAGTGTCTTTTCCTAGAGGATTCCCTGAACCAACAGGACCTGAGGCAGAACCTTCCCTAGAAACAAGTGATTGACAGGGGCTGAAAGATGATTCCCAGGGCAAGAACTCCATGGAAAGTTCTGTCACTTCCATATGGAAGAGCTTCTGCATCTCATGGTTGGAGATGGGACACCAGAGCCACAGATGTCCAAATGTCCCCTTAATCCCACACTTTCTCCTTATTTTCCACTGGGGATATGAACCAGAAGCCAGGGCTCTGCAGGAGCTCCAGAATTCCAGAGGGAATCGGGGTAAACTCCATGAGCACATTCATGATGACCCCAAGGCAGGTGCTCAGCTTGGAACTCCTCCCTTCTCCCAGTTCTCCCAGTTCTCCCAGTTCTCCCAGTTCTCCCAGTTCTCCTGCCCTTCAGGTCTCTTTTGGGAGCTCCAGCTCTTCTGGGAGGCTGTTAATGATTCCTCTTCCAGGCCTGTCTCCACCACCAGCATTTCCAGGCCTCAACTTTCTTATCCATGGAGAATATTTGAATTAGTGAATTAGTGAGGTTTTAATGCATTTAGAGACAGATAATCCCATGGCCTCTTGCTCTCCAGCAGCTGCAGAGTCAAGGAGTAGGAAGTACACTTGACATCATTTAATGACCTTTTTCCCTGGATTAATCCATTTTAGGGGAAGACAGGAACTCTGACAGCGCTGTTGGAATAAGATTGCAAGATGAATTACGTTCTTTACCGCAGTCAAATTGCCCTTGAGCTTCTGTTCTCATATTAAATCCTAATATTTTGTAGGGCAAGAGGAATATTTTAAATGTTGATTTTTAAATAGACTAAGGGACAGAGGTTAAGTGGTTGGGGAGTTGGGATTTTCTCTGTAAATCAGCCCAGTGCTCAAGGAAATAATAAATATTAGGAATGACTATAATGAAAAGAAGACCTTTGCCAACTAAATGGAGCACCCAGTGAGTTTTTTGGAGTGAAAATAAATGAGGAGATGAATTTTCCTGCCAGGATCATATCCTGCAACTCATTGTCTCAGGAAGCAGTGAAGCTCAAAAGTAAAGATAGATCCATAAAATAAAGACACAACCTTGGAATGTCCATCCCATGGGATCATTAATTTCCAGGGTTTGGATTCAACTTCCAGCTCAGGCTGTGCAGTGTAAGATGCCGGGAGGTTATTCCAAAAACAGGATCACTCTGCATTCCATGTTTCTTCCGTTCTTTTGCAATAAATTCCCTTTTAGGACAGATTTTGGGCTTGACTGAGAACAGCCACCACTAGGAAATGTAGGAAGAGGTCTGGTGTCACACCCAAAAGTCTGGATTTCTCCAAGGCACCAGGAATAAAGGAGCTCTTTGTCTGCTCAAAGATGGGACACTCAACCATGGAATCATGGAATCATAATATCATGGAGACATGGAATCATAATATCATGGGATGGTTTGATTGCTTTAAAGGAAGCTCTTTTACTTGTTGAGGTTCCTCAGAGCCCTGTCCAAGCCTGACCTTGGATGTTTCCAAGGATCTCAGAAATCTGGGAAAACTTCCAGCCAACCCACAGTCCATTTCCTGTCAGACATGGAATTTTTTCCTTGTTTTTAGGAGTAATGAAGGGAAATGCACCAACAGGTTTGTGTTGTTTTGCAGCACAAACCCAGCCATTGGGCTGGAAGTGGGAATGACAATCAGAATTCCAGAGTGCATTCCAGGTGGAATTTTCCGAGGACAAGACTGGTGCCATCATTACAGTGATAAAAATGCCAAATTTAATGGGGAAAAAAAACCCCCAAAACACAATAAAAACCCCCAAACAATAAAACCTAACCACCAAATCTGTGCTCATTTCATTTGGAGTTCTAGACTCCAAATAGAATAAAATTGCCCATAAAAATGTTTTTATAGACTTTAAAATTAGACCGTAAAATAAAAATTGAACTGATAAATCCCAAATAGATATTCCAGTGTTTTTCTGCATCATCGTCATCATCATCATTATTATTTTTTGTTTTCTTTTCTTTTGTTTATTTAAGAGGACTGTAAAGGTTTAATTAGTGTTTAACAAACTAAACAAAAACACATCATCGAGAAAATTCCTGGCCATAAATATGAAGTAAAATGGGATGGGAATCATCTCAACCAGTAATTCCACCCCAGGAATACATTGGGATACGTAGGAGGAATTACTTGGTGGGACTATTTCTGTCTGACTTGAAATGATGCCTGAAAAGAAGAATTTGGTGATGGAATGATCTTGAAAGAATGGGGAAATCACAACTTAAAATATGGAATATTGTTTGTCCCTTGGTTGAAAAAAAAATTAATTATAATTCATTGTAATTATTTTCCTAGAGCTTCACCTTCTTTGTACCACTTGGCACTGGGAATATTCACTAGATTTTGGTCTTTAATTCTGAATACATTTATGTGCAATAAAGATTATTAATTTTTTATTAAACTGAGGTTAATTTTTATCAATTTTAATTCTTCCAATGTCTGTGTTTGCAAGAGTTCAAGTCTCTGCTTTACAAAGGTTTAGGAGAGGGATAGAACTGTTTAATTTGGGGTTTTTTCCTTAGGATGATTGATACAGTTTTCTAAATTCTTTTAATTGCAGCAATGGCAGTTAAATTAATAAATTAAGGAATATTTCTCATGGAAAGAATATCAACATCCCATGGATGGGGCTGGAATGAGGTCTCATCCACCCCTAACCATTGTCTGATTATGTGGAAAAAACCCCAAAATTAATCCCATTCAGGGTTAATTTTTAATCTACTTTTAAGCCTAAATTGAAGCACAAGGATCATCACTGGGATCATCACGATGGATATTCCTATTTCCCAGGATTTCCTCCACCTTGGGATACCTCCTTCACAAATGTTGCTCATTTGCTTCAAAACTTGAGCTAACACCTTTCCAATCTTTCCTTTCCAAGCAAATATTCCTGCACAAGTCTGATTTTTGGGAGATGGAAGGGACGGCAGGAGTTTTCCGTCTCGTTCCGTCAGAATTCCCAAGGCCGCGGTTCTTGGCGCTCACGGAGGATTTCTCTCTCTCCAGAAGTGGAGCCAAGGGTGAAGAGAGGCAAACAAACTTTCTCCTCCTCTAATTCCAAGGGTGAAGAGAGGCAAACAAAGTTTCCTCTCCTCTAATTTGGGCAGCTGGCACTTCCCAGCTCCGCATGCTGGGTCTGGAATACCAAACAAGGGAGTTTCTGCAATTGCTTATTGGCTCGGGAGCCAAATCTCTCTTTCTTACTCCCCAAAACAAAGCCTGGCTCATCCTCACATGTCACACAGAGCTCAACCAAGCAGGGTTTGCAGCCTCATTTCCTATGGAAAACGAGTATTTTCTAGAATTCCAAGTGGTTTTGTGTGCGGGGTGAAGGCAACAACCCCAGGAGACGAAGTGGGGTGTCCAAGTTGACTCCCACTCATCCCTGTCCAAGTTGGGAAATATTCCCAGTCCTGCTTTTCCATCTGACTTTAAACCATCATTTGGTACCACAAATCCCACCTAATCCTTTTTCCTCTTGGATTTTCTATTTTCCCTGCTGATCAACCTCCCTGCTGAAGAACCAGGAGGTTTGGAATCAACGTCCTTGTCCTGAATCAGCATTTTCTGCTGTTTTTCTGAGATTTATTTTTTAAAACATCTTTTAAAAAACATTTTTTAAACCATCTTTATTTTTTTCTTTCAGGTACTTCATTTAGAAGAGGCAGAAATTGTTCTGCTTGGTTTCCTGTTATTCTCACACAAAATGTTTTGATGGTTTTTTTGGGGGGTTTTTTTATGGTTAGGAATTATCTACAATCACACTGATGAAAATCCCGATAAGTGAAAAAAAGACCCACAAGTGACAACCAGTGCAAAAATCATTACTGTCGTAGCAAGATAAGAAAGCTGATCGTGCACCATAATCATTTTTTGAAAAGAATTTGTGGCTTTTTCACAAAAAACTGGGGCATTGCAATTTTCTTTCAGAGTCAGAACATTTATCACGATAAAACGCAGAAAGACCTTCTGAAAACTCACTAAAATTGAGGAATGTTTTCTCCTAGTTTAAGCAGAATTTAGATCAGGCCCAAGATTCTTGTTAATTAGCCACCTTAGAAAAATTGAAAATATTGGTACAAAATCTTTGGGAGGCAACATTTTGTAACACAGAGTTTGCAGTTCTCAGGAACCAGTTTTAGGGTTTAATGCAATATTTGCTCACACTCAGGGGCCTGGAGAAAAAAATTGAGGAAAGAAGAAGGAAAGAGGGGACCCCAGAGGTCCTTCAGTCACCAATTACATCAACTCCATTCCTGACAGCTCTTTTATTAAAATATCCAAAAAATATCCAACTTTCCCACTATCTCTCAGCACCCTGACCAAGGAATCAAAGTTTTCCAACACTCCCCTAAAAACAGGTTTGGGAACTCTGGGGTTTTAGGTCTTCTAAGGGATGGAATCAACCCAGAGAGGTTTTGGAAAGATGGGCAGATAATATTTATAGCCAAAACCTGGATCTCTGGCAAAGCAGGATGAGGTCTTGTGGAATTGTTAAAGGGAGATGGGAGTCATACCATGACAGGACTGGATGAAACTCTCACAATTCCCTATAATCAGCACTGGAACTAATCAAGGCAATATGATTTTATCCTTTTTTTTTTGGCACCTAAAATGATCTCAGCCACAGCTGAGAAAATTCCTCCTTGGAGGACAGTGGCTCGTCCAGGGAGTGAGTGACACAAATTCCCAAGGAACGTTTGGATAGGTGGAAGGAGAAACAGAAAAGGCAGGAACATCCTTATGGCACTGAACAATCTGGGATAGGGAATGTGTCTTTGCCCATGGAATGGAAGTGGAACAAAATGGGCTTTAACGTCCTTCCCAACCCATTCTGGGATCAGGATATTGGAGAAATCCCTTCAAGGGACCCTCAAGGGGGGTTTAATCAGGGACTAATTAGTGTATTTCCTTCTTGCAGCACCACAAGTCAGACCCGAACCCTCAGCACCCAACTGGCTCCTGGCAGATCCTGGAATCATGGAATGCTTTGGGTGTCAAAGGACCTTAAAATCATTCACATTCCGCCATCCCAGGTGGCTCCCACTTGGCCTTGGACACTTCCAGAGATGGGCTATGATGGTGTGAATTGTAGGATACAGAAACCCGTTGGTCACCACCAAGCTGGAGTCACCCATGTCCTACACCTTTCACTTCCAAGGATCTGGACAACCCTCCAGCTCTTGGAGCTGCTGGGAATGTTATTGGTGAGGAGTTGTTGGTGTCTCCACAAGCTGCTTTTTCCAGGTATTCTTCAATTCCTCGCTTCCATTGATTAGCAGGATTCATTTGCACGAAGCAAACAGCAGGAGACATCCAATTCTTCCTTGTCAAATCCAATCTTTCAGGCTCTGAAGGATGTTCTGCCACTTTTCCACCCTTGGAGACTCCTTGTCTTTTCCACTTTAGCGCTGCCTTTTCTCACCAACCTCAGGAATAATAAACGTGGATTTACGCAAACTTTCTCTGCGCATGAAGGAGTTGTTGCTCAACCACTTGGGCTTCAGGGCAACGCATGAAAAATCCCGGTTTGGATTGGGAATGGCAGGGAAAATTGAAAAGGGAAAAATAAAAGCAGCTGGCTGAGCCTCTTAACTCAGCCCTGAGGGGAGGAAGGCAGATTCCTCCCAGCTGGAAATCTTGGTGGGAGGCTTTTCCTTATGCTCCTTGATTTGGGGCCTGAGTGATGAGAGAGAAAATCTCTGTTTTCTCCTCATTAATAAAAACATGTAGTTGGCAGCTCCTCCTGATAGAGACAAGGTAATTAATGAGAACTCTGTGGGATGGGACACCAGGAACGCAGGAATTCAACTCTGGATCCTGCTCTCTTTTGGAAAGGGAAGAGGGAGGGGAGCAAAGGGCAGAGGTTCATGGATGGGAATATTCTGGAAAGGTACTGAGAGAGCAACACTGACAACAACTGGGCTTTTCTTCAGAGATAATCCCACTGAGATGGACAATAAAGACAAATCCACAGTCCTGACAGGACTGGAATATCTTGTAAAAGGACCAAACCACTAAATACCCAAATAATCCTTGCACTAACCAAAGGTTCTGGCATTGAAACAGAGGAGGATAATTGGTGATTCTTGGTGTTTATCACCCAAATTTTTTCAGGATTATACCTACACCAACCCTAGAAACACTCCTTAAATCATCTATTTAGCTCTTTACTCACCTTTTAAATTACTTCCCTTTCCTTCCTGGGTTTCACAGATTCACAGGTTCAATCCTTTGTATCTTCCAGGTCAAGGTGAATCAACCACATGCAAGAAAACAAAGATATGGTAATTAAAAATCTGCTTCTTCCATTAAGTCAAGATTTGGCCAAAGACCTTCAGAGAATGATTTTGCTGCTGGATGGATTTTTGAATTCCAGCTGCAGCCAGTGAGCTGAAGTTACTCCAATTCCCAGGATAAACTCAGGTTTTGCTCTATCCACAACCACTGAAGGTCTTCTCACACCTTAGTCCCTTCCCAGTCAAGCAAGACTTGGTGATCTCGGGCTTTAGAAGGTTCCTCACTGAAGGTGGAGGAGACATGGTCAACATTCCAGGGACCACCTTCCCTCCATCCCACACATTCCATTCTTCAGAAGGGAAAAAAAAGCAGCCAATAAATCCAGCATAAATCCAACATAAATCTCAGAACTCTGACAGGCAAGAAATGTGAGAGCTCATTCCATCTGGCTCTTGAAGCTGTTGATAAACACCACCAAAAAAAAAAAAAGCAGAACTTCCCGAGAAAATTATGTCCCCTTCCCACCCCATGGAAATGTGTCATTTCAGATCATTCCCTGCATATTTGATGTGGGAAAGAAAGAATCCAATCTGGGTTTTTTGCCTGCAGGCACCTTGTATTGATTGTACTCTCCCCAGCTTATCAGTTATTTATTTTGAGGCAGCTCAGCAAGGCCAGGCCTGGGAAATGAGTTGGATGAGTTGCTTCCAAAAAAAAAAATCGGCTCCCAGGTGATATTTCTTCTAAATGGAATATTAACTCAAGTCTGGACAAGAAAAGTGCATTAAAGAATGTTGGGAAATATATTTGGTTGGATTTAACTGGGGGAAAGTTTTTCTCCACAAATGGTTCCCTGGAGAGGGAACAAGGGATGGAGGGACAGGACACAGGGAATGGCTTCCCACTGCCAGGGAGGAGGGTTATTGAGAAGGGATTCCAGGCTGGGAGGGTGGAGAGGGACTGGAATGGATTTCCCAGAGAAGCTGTGGCTGCCCCTGGATCCCTCAAAGTGTCCAAGGCTTGGACTCAGCCAAGTGGTGTTGGGGCATCTCCTGGGATTTCTGCAAAGCCCAGGAAGGCTGAGAATTGGGAAAGCAAAAGCTGAGGCAGCCAGGTACAAAAGTGCCAAGTCATTTCCTCTGAGATAATACAGGGCTGAGTCCTCTGCCACTTCATTGATGCCAAGGCCTGATCCAGGGACTCTCCACTGTGGCAAATCCATGGAATACCAGCTGTGGAGACACATTTTTGTGGGACAGTTTTGTCACAGATGCTTCAGGACTGAGAGTGTCTCACACATCCTCCATTTCTTACATTCCATGTAAATCTCTGTCAGATAAGTTAGAAATGTAGTGGAGTCAGTTTATCATGGAATTATTTAGGTGGGAAAAGAGCTCTGAGTCCAACTGGTGGCCAAGGTCACCAGTGATCCATGTCCCCAGGTGCCACATCCACATGGATTTTAAATCCCTCCGAGGATGAGAACTCCACGCCTGCCCTGGGCAGCCCCTTCCAATCACAGAATATTCTGAGTTGGAAGGGACCCACAAGGATCATCGAGTCCAGCTCTTAACACTGTGTCCCTGGCAGGAATCGAACCCAGGTCTCCCACATGCCAGGTGGGGACACTTACCACTGTACTAAAGTGGATGCTTGACAACCTTTTCAGGGAAGAAATTTTCCCAATATCCAATCCCAACCTCCCCAGGCACAGCCTGAGGCTGGTCCCTCTCCTCCTGTCCCTTGTTCCCTGGGAGCAGAGCCCGACCCCCCACCTCTCCTGTCAGGGAGTTGGAGATAATTCCAAGTCCCTCCTTTGTTTCCTTTTCTCCAGCTCCCTCAGCCACTCCTGGTGCTCGAGCTCGTTCCCTGGAGAAACTCCAACCCTTCAATCTTTTCCTGAGGGGCCCAGAATTCCAGCGCAGGGAAATCCCACTTCACTTGCTCCCTTGGGTGAAAACTCACCAAAAAACTTATTTTTTGACCACGAGAAGCTTCTGGGTGTTGACCCCACCCCAGCAGGGAATGGCAGCCCTTGGTACCTTATCAGAGGTGGCACAGGAAGCCCTGGGCAGAGGGTGCAGGGCGGCATTCCGGGAACGGGAAGGATGTGGTCGACAGCAGCAGCAGCTGCTATCGGACACGCTCATCTCCAAACACTCACATTCAGGCCTGAGAAAGTAAAAAAACCTCCCCTTCCCACCCAACCCAAAGGCAGAACTTGGGCTTTATCACGTTTTCGGGGCTGTCTCATCTTGGTTTCCTGTTTCCGCCCCAAACCACCTTGTTCTGAGAACAGAACCACTCCTAGCACAAAAACCTTCTCCTGCCTCTGCTGGGCCAACCCTTCCCCTAAATCCAGCCCCAACTCCCTCAGTTCAGAGGAGCAGGAGCTTTTCACCCACCTTTTTCAGCTAAACAAAAAGCAATGAGGCACGTAATTATTTATTAACTTGACATTCCCTCATGTTTTAGTGCTTAAGTGTTTAAAACCATCTGTATTTTTTTCCTTGTAATGTCCATCCATCCTCTGTCCGACCTTTCCTTGCTCCATCCAGCTGTTTCTTTGGGTTCTGGGGTCAGGGCACAAAGAAGAGCTGGAATTCTGGGCTGAACTTTTCAGCACCATCAGTACCTGCTCCTGGCTCCTCATCTGTGAAAAAGCTGTTTTGAGGAAGAAATGGGTCATTTAAAAATCTACAAATTAATACCAGGAGGGTCATAAAAAAGCTTTTTAGCTGAAAAAAAAAAGAAAAAAAAAAGCAGGACATGAATACCCTTCACTTCTGCTCCATTATTTTCCCTTTCAGCTAAATTTTGGGATTGCTGAATCCCCCTGGATGGGGTAGAAGGTGTCCCTGCTCGTTGTATGGATGGGATAATTTGGGACACAGTTGAAATTTTGCTGATCAAGGAAACATTTCCATTTAATTCCTTCTCTCTCTCCAAAAAATACCAACCTTGGCCACATTTTTTATGGGACAGAAGTTGCTGCGACATTCCCTGGCAAAGCCTTTTTTCCATGTTCTCTCCAAGTTTTAACTCCAAGACCTGTCCCTGTGTATCCATCAACCCATTCCTAGAAAGCTTTAATGTTGATTTGTGGGAAATATTCCTTCACAGAGTTGGGGAAAAGCCACTTCTATTTTTTAAATATTCCTTCAGAAAGTTGGGGAAAAGCCACTTCTATTTTTTTTTCCCCATAACTCACTTGCGGTGGGTTTGAAAAACCAGCTTTTTCTTCAGATTCAATCCCAACTGGCTTTCCAAACTCACCAGATCCCAGGCCAGAATTGCCTTGGAGTTTCTTTTACCAAATGGAATCAGACTTAAAGAAATGAAGCTCAATTTAGTGATGACCCAAGTGACCATTTTGGCCCTAACTGGAAATACAACAATAGTGAGACTAAAGAGCAAAGACCAGGGTCAAAAATCAGGAATTCAGGAGAACAGAATAAGGAAGGGAAAAAAATAAGGAAAAAACACAATTAACACCTTTGAGGTGCTTTCATTGTGGGCCTGAAAATTAATTTGACTTTTTATTTGACAAATGAACTAAGAATATTCCAACTTCATGGATCAACGAAACTTTTTATTTTGGCATTCCTTTTTTCTTCCTCCAGCGTGGATCTGGATTGTTCCCTCTGAAATCCGAGTGTGGTCTCCCTTGATGTTTTAAATTCAGGAGAAAACTGGGAATAACTGCAAGAAAATACCCTGTAATTGTCCTCTCAGCCATTGCCTGTCATTATCCAGATATCCAGGGCTTGGATTATTATCCAGCCCATAATCGTGGATTGCCCCAGAGATCTGCAGCTCATACAAGACCTGGATTATTCTCCATGGTCCTTAAATGCAGCACAAAAATAAAACGGAAGGAAAGGGAAAGGGAAAAGGCAAAGGCAAAGGCAAAGGCAAAGGCAAAGGCAAAGGCAAAGGCAAAGGCAAGGGCAAAGGCAAGGGCAAAGGCAAGGGCAA
>WEKX01012639.1:38291-50984 GCA_013390025.1 Pitta sordida
GTGGACCTTTGACTCCTCATCTCAGCACAGCTTTTCCCCTGCTGACTGCTGGATCTCCCTGCAGTCCCTTGGACATTTCAGGAAAGGATCACTGGCTGTTACTCCACTGGTTTGCCTACCCTGAACCATCTTCTCCTGCCCCTGGAATCCCGGAGGTGCCTCGGTTTTTTCCCTTGAACTAGGCACCCCCACCCTCGTGCTTGTTTATTTCCCACTTGTCTACAGTTGTCATTGTTCCATTGGGGTTTTTTTTTATACTGTTATTATTGTTGTCCAAACATATATATGTGTATTTGTTATATTATTTTTATTTCCTCCCAGTAAAGTTCTTATTTCTCTCCATATATTATTCAAGTATTTCTAGATTCAAATCATCCTTCATCTTAATTTACCCAGGACACACCCTCCCAGCCAGGAATTCCTTCCCAATATCCCATTTAACTCTGTCCTCATTCGGCCTAAAGCGAAACCTTCCAAGGTAGTCTGGACTGTTGATATTCCCTGAAGGCCCTAAATCAGGTCCTGTTTCTGTGTCCATGCTCAGATTGGAGGCTATTTCTTGGAAGCCAAAACCTGTCAGACCAGAAATCACCTTCCTGTGGCTCCATAAAAATATCCAAGTTATAGAAACCTTTCCAAGTGCGTCCAAGAGGCCTCTCAAATCCCAGCATCTTGAGGAGGTTCCCACCTACCACTGTTGACATCCACAGGCAAAAACTCTCCCTCCTTTCATTGGGATGAACTGGCCCAAATTTGGGATCAGCGCAACCACAAAGTCCCTGAGAAATGACCCTGTTAATTCCCACACTTAATTTTTGGGCATTTTGTTGGATAACGAGCTTCCCTGAACATCACAAGAGGATTAATATTCCACAGAACCAATCTTTCCTTTCTTTGTCCTTCAAAAGAGGCTTCGCCCAACTTTTCCATAAAAAGAAAAACCCGGCACTTCAGGTATGGAAGGAACCTGACTGAAAATAGTAATCCAGGGTGGTTTTTTTAATTCCCAACTCCTAAAAAGGGGTATTGGGAATTCCAAATTCCCACTTCGATGAACACACAAGCCTTTAAAATTAAGGAAAAGGGGATTTTAGAGGGAATACTTTCTGATCACCCATTAGAGGGCATCTCTGCCCTTCCTGGAGACTATCAGCCTCTTCCTGCTCCTTTTCCTGGAGCCACAACTGCTCCTGCCAAGTGCTCTGGAATTGCTGGAGTTTCTTCCCCTCCTCACTCAACCTCAGAACATTTTCCGACATCCTGGGCACTGTTTGTCTGGAGGGTTGTGGTGTCTTGTTGTATTTTTAATCTCTCCTGTTCTCTTTTCCAGCCCATTAAGAAAACCACAGCAGAGATTAAATTCAGCAGGAGCTCATCCAAGCCCTGCAAAAGGTCGGGAAGCCCATTGCAAAGGGAATTGATCCATTGATCCATGTTCCCAAAGGCTGAGGACGAGGCTCAAGGTGAACAAGAAGGTCCTGCTTTGGTTTGGGGGTTTTTGCCTTTTTTTGTTGTTGTTGTTCTTTTTATTATTTGAGGGGTTTGTTGGTTTTAGGGTTGGGTTTTTTTCAATCCAGAAATGGAAATTTCTCATTTCACACCCTCAGTCTCTCACCTCCTGCTTTTCCAGCAGCTCTTCCTTCCACTGGGATTGCTCAGAGGTTGCAGCTTCCACATGAGGTAGGACTTCTTGGCTCGGAAAATCAAAATTATCCCGGGATATTTGGCAGTCTTCCTCCAACTCTGACCCCTCACAATCCCTACTGTGGGATAAAACATTTGTTTCACCCTTCAGGTGACTTTCCTGCTGCCAGGAGTTCAGGACAACTGCAGCCAGGACTTTTGTTGATAAATTCATTCAGTATATTCTGGGAATATTGATGGGCTGGGAGAGCTGGGAATGTTCACCTGCAGAAAGATCCAGGGAGAGCTTGGAGCCCCTTCCAGAGCCTGAAGGGGCTCCAGGAGAGTGGAGAGAGACTGGGGACAAGGGATGGAGGGACAGGACACAGGAAATGGCTTCCCACTGCCAGAGGGAGATTGGGAAGGAATTTCTGGCTGGGAGGGTGGGGAGGGACTGGGATGGAATTCCCAGAGAAGTTGTGGCTGTCCCTGGATCCCTGGAAGTGTCCAAGGGGAGCTTGGAGCCACCTGGGACAGTGGAAGTTGTCCCTGCCCATGTCAGGGGGTGGCACTGGATCATCTTTAAGTTTCCTTCCAACCCAAACCATTCTGGAATCCCATGATTGTATGATGCTCATTTCAGCCTTATTTTCATAATTAGAGTTAATTACTGAATTAATTTCATTCTTTCAACTGTTTTGATCTACTGAATCCTTGCTATTTTTTTTTCCTTAACGAAATCCTTTCCTTATTCCTGCTCTAATTGCAGTGGATCAGCTCTGCCATCTGCCTGCTAAAGGATATTTTCTGCTGGCTCATCCTGAAAAATATAAGCACAGGCGGGACAAAACAATTGGAATGAAGTGCCAGCCTCTGGGAATATTCCATAGGAACTCCAAATAAACCCACTCAGAGCTCCTTCAGCTCCTGCACACTGCTAACAACATTGGAACAAAGAAATCCTTCACTTTCCCTGAGCCTCAGCCAGTCAGACATGGAAGAGCAGGGCAAGGAAAAGCACAGGAATGTCAAGGAAACAACGTAAGAAAAGTGCAATATTAGAAGGATCATCTGTGATTACATAAAATTTAATTTTCCAATTTTTTCCACCTCTGTTTCCTTTCCCTTCAACACCCTCCGCTCCACAGGAGAGTGGATTTCATTCCTCTTTGGATCAAGGGTGATCTGGTGACCTTGGCTTCCCTTTTCCTCCTCAGGGCAGAGCGTGAGGGATAAGAGAGTTTCCCTTGGATCCATTTTCCTGCATTTCCCTGAGAAGCCGATGAGGAGTTCTGTGACATTCCCATTCAGCAGCTGGAAAATTATCTGTCCACACCTGGGATCTTGTCCTGAGGCAGCACAGGGAAAGGAAATCCTGATCCAGGAGGTTAAATAACCCTTGGAGAGTTCAGAGCAGCATTAAATGGGATTATGATGGATGCTCCTGTATCCATGGAAATCCCCCCTTTGGGATTTCTTGCGGCTTTGGTCCTTTTCCAGATTAGAATCACAGAGCTGAGAAAATCCCTCCAGAGCACCAGTGATCCCCTTTTATCCACTGTCAGCTACCCTGAGTGAGATTTGGGATGTGGAATTCCCAATTCCCAAATCCCAAACCCCACAGTTATTTCCAGAGCCTCATTTTTGAGGTAAACTGGAACAAAGTGTCCTTTAAATGTTCCTTCCTACCACAACCATCCTTTGATTGTCTCATTTTTTTCACTCCTTCAGCCACAGGAAGCTTCTCAAAGCCTAATCCCAACCTTTTTATTCCAAGAACATGGTTTCCCATTCCGTTCTCCACGAGTTTTGGAGTCCAGATTCTTTTTTTCTTCTTCCAACACCCTCTTAGATAAATAAAGATTAATAACTCCCCCTATGAAGATTAATAATTCCCCACATAAAGATTAATAATTCTCCAAATGAAAATTAATAATCCCCCCAATGAAAATTAATATTTCCCCACATGAAGGTTAATCGTTCCCCCATGAAAATAAATATTTCCCCACATTAATATTAATAATCCCCCCCAAGAAAATGAACATTTCCCCACATGAAGGTTAATAATCCCCCCTATGAAAATGAGCATTTCCCCACATGGGGGTGAATAATTCCCCCAATGGATATTCTCTTTCCCAGTCTATCCCAGCTTCAACTGCCTTCCTAAGCCCCCAAAATGTTTCAGTTGATCTTTGAAATGGTGTTTTATTAAATTTTATTCGAGATGTTGATGGTTTGATTCATCCTATCCCCCCAAAAATTACTAAAACGGAGCAAATTAATTTTGCCTTGGATTTGTCTTTTCCTCTGTGCAAAACACATGGAAGTTGCATGGCTTGGAAACCTGTGGGGATTAAATAGTCCATGTTTTTTTTCTGGAAGGAGCAGCCCTTCCATGCCCTCAGCACCAGGTAACAAGGTCACAGGAGCAATCGAGCTGCTATTTTTAGTTCCCTGGGAGTTAATTAGTGATTTCCTGCTTTATTCCACTTGTCCTGCCAGAAAGTCTCTGCTCCTCCAGGCAAGAATTCCTTGCAAAGTCGTTAAGGGAACAAAGTCAGTGGTGGGGCCACTCCTGGCTCCATTAACCCCCTGTGTTGCTTCGTAGGGAAAGAAGGGAAGGAATTCCAGCGTTCCCAAGTCCATTCCAACTGTTCGTACCTGAGAAATATCGAAACCTGTTGGAGGAACAACCAATAAATGGAGAATGTGGTAAAAAATGGAGACTTGGAGGCACTGGAATTGTAACAAGTGTCTTGCTCATTCTCTTACAATTAAATATAAGAAGTTGTGGGTGTTCAATTCCTGGAAGTGTCCAAGGAAAACTTGAGGACAGTGGAAGGTGTCTCTGCCTATGGCAGGGGTAGAATGAGATGAGCTTTGAGGTCCCTTCCCAACCCAACCCATTCGGGGATTCTATGAACAACTATTAAATCCGACCAAATTGGTTTGTCTGGGGGTTGAGTGCTGTGATCCATTGTTTGTCCCACGCCTCGGAGAACGCCAAGGAATTCCATGACACTGGGCAGTGCTGCTGGAGTGGTTAATTACCATCATTTTGAGGGACTGAGACTCAAAGTCCCACACGGACAAACAAATTGAATTAATGGATCAGAACAGGACAACCAGATCCAAGTGTCCCGCTTAAATCCCAGCTGGGACAGGATGGACTGGGGAAAAAATTACTCTGGGAATTTCAGAGCCACCTCCCACAGCAATGAGACAGAAGGAAAGGAAAAACACAGGAGGCCAAAGGTGGGATTTTCCTACTCCTTTCCCAACAGTTCCCAGGCTGGGAATAGTTATCAATTCCCAGTTGGGGAAAAAAAATCAGTGTAAAATCCATTTACCTGTGTGCACTAACCTGGAAAAAAAAAAACTTAGGAAAACTTAAGGCAGTCAAATGCCATGGATTTGGGAGCCCAGCTCAATCCATTGGCCAAAAAAACTGTTTTACTGGAGAGATATGGGAAAATCTCCATAGTATTTTGCAGCAGGAAATCTAGGGCAAGGAATTAGGAGTAAAATTAAGTTTTTATTTGGCAGGGAGAATATGGGATCCACTTTTCTTGCAGGGGAAAAGGGAGAGAGTTGACCTATTCCAAGGCCAGGATTGAAATTCTACTTGTCTTTAAAAAAATTAAAAAATAAAAAGATCAAAAACCAACAGCCCAATGAAGTGAAAAACGCAATTAGTCACAGTTGTTCCCTAATAATTTCATGCCACAGGGCTTTGGGAGCCTTTCTGGACTAATTAAAGAAGAGTTTAGGTGAAATTAATGAGGCTTCAAAGATAAGGGAGGGGAAAATTGCCATGCAAGTCCATGGCCGGAGAAAAAGTGCAACAGGGAATATGGTGGTTTATGCTGGAAGTGCCTCCAGCATTTGTTAAACATGTTCCCAACTCACCTGGTGAGGGAGGAGTTGTGATTCCTCAGTGCTGGAGGAGCAGGAATGTGGAGGTAGTGGGAGCACTGGGAGGAGGGGTGGGATTGTGCTGGTTCAGTGCTCAGGGAATGGGAGCACTGACCTGGGAGCCGGGGGCTCGTCCCTGCTGGAGGGACATTCGTGTCTCTCGTGTCGAGCAGCAAATCACAACCTTGTTAATGCCTTGAACTGGGTGACCCTGCCTTGGACTGAGCCCAGAAGAACAAATCCAGGGAGAGAATAGCACCAGGAATGTGCTTCAGGCTGAGGCATCAGGAGTTTTAAATGGACTAAGTCAGGCAACTTCCCCAGAAAACTGAAATTATCCTGGGTTACTTGGCAGTCTTCCTCCAAGTCTGATCCCTTTTTTCACCCTTGCAATCCCTGCTGTGGGATGAAACATTTGTTTCACCCTTCAGGTAGTTTTCCTGCTGCCAGGAGTTCAGGACAACTGGAGCCAGGACTATTGTCGATAAAATCATTCAGTATATTCTGGGAATATTGATGGTCTTGGAGAACTGGGAATATTCACCTGGAGAAGGGAAGGATCCAGGGAGAGCTTGGAGCCCCTTCCAGAGCCTAAAGGGGCTCCAGGAGAGCTGGAGAGGGACAAGGGATGGAGGGACAGGACACAGGAAATGTCTTCCCACTGGAAAAATGGGGATTTGCATCAACTCTGTTTTAGATTTTTGGTCAATGAAGCTTCACTTAATTTCATGCAGGACCCTGGAGAAAAGAGAGATCAAGACAGACCTGGAATTCTTTTCAGCTCCCTGACAGGAGGAGGGATCAGGGTCTGCTCTGAAGGAACAAGGGACAGAAGGAGAGGGAACGGCCTCAAACTGCACCAGAGAAGGTTTGGATTGGATATTAGGGAAAATTTCTTCATAGAAAAGTCGAAAAGGTTGTCCAGTGGAGGTCTCATCCCTGGAGGGATTTAAAATCCCTGTGGATGTGTCCCTTGGGGACACGGATCAGCAGTGCCCTTGACAGTGCTGGGAGAATGATTGGACTGAATCACTTAAAGATCTTTTCCATGAAAAAGCTGGAGAAATCCTCCAAAGCCACACTCAGTGCAAGCAGCACAGGATGAAGGAAAGAAATAAGATTCAGATTTATTTCTTCCACTTCCAACCTATAACATGTGAGGAGTCTCCCAAAAAGTCATCCAGGGGCTGCTGGGATGTCATGGGATGTATCCCATGGATGGATGATCATCCGGAGAAGATCTAAAGCACTCAGGAATTCCAACATTTTCCAATCTCAGATGCAAAGGTGATTTTTCAAAGCTTCTATTCCAGGCAATTATGTGGGAATTCTATTTTAGAAAGACACAACTTCAAATTCCAGTTTTCCTCCTTTTTTTTTTTAATTAATTCATTTTTAAACCTGGACAATGCTTATGTTTTCCTTGCTTTATTTGCAGAATAATTTGTGGCCTTGAAAATCAGGGAATCTCATAATGGTTTGGGTTGGAAGGGACCTTAAAATCAGGGAATCCCAGAATGTTTTGGGATGGAAGGGACCTTAAAACCAGGGAATCCTGGAATGCTTGGGTTTGGAAAGGACCTTAAAGCCCACCTCATTCTGACACCCTGGGATCAAGACCTTCCATTGGACTAAAGGGTCATGAAGCTTTATCCATGTTGGAAATATTCATATGCAGGGAAGCATTTAACGGAAGAGGACTGGCTGCCATGGCAACCATCCATCTCTACTCCCCAGGACTCTGTGCACCTCCCATTTCTGCTCCCGTTTCCTTCTGTTTTCCTTCATCCAGCCAACAACAGCTTCCTGCACCTGGAATGACTCAACTCTTCCCTGTCCCAATCTGTCACCTTGTGAAAGCCAAGGAAAAGAAAAGCTTCCCTGATCCTGCCCCAGCAGTGCTGCTTTTCCAGGACTTACCTGAAAGAAAAGTTTGGGATTTATCACCAAAACTGGACATTTTTAAAGACAGTAGATTTAGGTGGGATATTGGGATGAAATTCCTGGCTGGGAGGGTGGGGAGGGACTGGGATGGAATTCCCAGAGAAGTTGTGGCTGCCCCTGGATCCCTGGAAGTGTCCAAGGCCAGGTTGGAGCCACCCTGGGATAGTGGGAGGTGTCCCTGCCCATGGCAGGGGGTGGAATGGGATGATCCTTAAGATCCCTTCCCACCCAAACAATCCTGTGACTCCGTGATTCCATGAATGTGCCTTTGTGGAAGAAGGCCCAGAGCATTATGGACTGCATGAGGCAGAGTGTTTCCAGCTCATCCTTCTCCTCTGCTCAACAAAACACTGGAAGTGGTTGCCCTCAGAAGTTCTGGAGAAATCCAGAATCCAGCTGGACAAAGGACCAAAGATTTTCCTGCAGGGACACTGGACTGGATGACCAATCCATCCAAGACCAAGGCACATCAATCTGCCACTTTGGAAGATTCCAGATGCACCATCAGCCCCCTTTGGTTCCTCATGGTCCAAAAATGCTGTAGTTAGGATTTGGGAAGGCTGGGACTGTGTGTCAAGTCAAAGCTGAGAATCTACTTGGATAGCTGGAGCACTTCATTCCAAAAATATTTCCTTTCGCTTTCTCCCCTCTCCTTCCCTCGTAAGTCCCCACCCTGGTGGGATGGAGTGTCCCAGCTTTGGTCTCCTGATGAATCTGAAACCCCTTGCCCTATAATTCCAGGTAATTCTGGGCACAGCAGCTCTAAATAAAAGATGTTTAGGCGGAAGGTAATTCCAGCTTTGCAGTCCTCCCCCCGGCTGGAGTTTCCAAAAAGATACTTTGGCTTTGCAGTGGATTTTGGAGGCGAGTCCAGCAGTGAATAAAGAAGACCTTGAGAAAAAAAGACAGTGGTGTGATTATACTTCAGCTAAATCCAGTTTTAATTTCCTCAAAGTAGATGTCCTAATTTGCAAATTACTGCTCTGGGATAGAGATCCTAATTGTCCCATGTGGAGTTCAAATATAAACAAGTCCCTTGGGACCAGGTGGGAGCTTATTAAAAGTATAAACCACATTTGGCTCTTTTTTTTCCCCCCTTGCATGCATAGTTTGAACTCTGGGGTTTGGTTTGGACTAAAACCCTTTGGTTTTCCTAAAAAAAGAGGCTGAGTTGGGCTTTTAATTTTTGTATTTTTTTTCCTGTAACTGGAAGGGTCATTGCCTTGTGTTTGGGTGGTCAAATATAATTTGGAAGCGACCAGGGGTTGTTATTTTTTTTTCATCTCTCTTTCATAATAACCCAGATCTCCCCCCCACCCCCCCTTAGCGCTGAATTCATGGGTTGTCTGGAATTTAATTGTGGGGTCAACACGGAACATTCTTCCTGGAAAAAGGCACGATGAGGTGGAGTAGTAAAGATGGTTAACCAGAAAAGCAAACAAAAATCGACCAGAGACGTTTATTAACATTTAAAATAGACCCTGTGTGTGTGGGAAAGGGGGGAATGTTCACGAGAGGGAATATTCATGGGAGGGGGGCTCAAAATTGGGTGTTGGAGGGAAGGAGAGAAGAACAACCAGCGAGGTCGGACAAACAAGGCCAAAACGTAGCCTGTCATTTTCAAAAGGAGAAAACGCCGAGCAGGAGATTTTGGGATGTGAGGTCAACCCTCTGTGTGCCAGGGAAATGGGGTGGTTACACCAGAGCCAGCTCAGCGCGGAAAGAAATTTAAATTGCGGTGTGAAAAGAACTTGTTCTACTTTCTCTCCCCCTCGCAACGCCACAGCCATTAATAGATCTCAACTTGTTGCCGTTGATTTCCCGAGAGAAACCCTGGACAGGCTGGGAAATCTCAACTCCATGGACCCAAGGAATTCACACACGCGTGGATCAGGAAACCGCGGAACGCAAAATTGAAGTAAAAGTTACATTTTGCATCAAAAAAGGAACAATGTTGGGAAATCTGAGACTAAAGCAAAGCTTTGATAATATTCTTGTTTTCAGATGGTTTTGACTCACTTGGGATGTTGCTGGGCAAGAGGTGAAGTTACAGAGACAAAGAAACTCTGCCCCAGAGTTTTATTCAAGCTTTGTCCTTTGGGAAGTTGAAATGAGGGAGTTTTTCTCTCTGGTTCAGGGCTGTAGAAGGATCAAGGGCTGAAGTGGTGAAAAGGAGAGGGAAAAAAGAGAGCTGAGATGGAGGTGGGCCGTGGAGACAAAGTGGTTGCTCACCCTGATGAAGATTATCCAAGATAAGATCATTTTATACGAGAATTCAGAGGGAATTGGGGAATTTGGATGTCTTTCCTAATGCCACAGAAGTCAGGTGTAATGCACCTCTCTCTTAGATAAACTTATTCAAAGCCCTGAAACTGAACCAAGTCTGTTGACCCACGTTTGGGATTTCTGAGTGTGGAGAGTTGGAATTAAAAACAGGGATTTGGGTGACTCTGCTTTAGCTCTGCTTGATTATCATGGAATGCTTTGGGCTGGAAGGGATCCAGTGCCACCCCTGCCATGGGCAGGGACACCTTTCACTGTCCCAGGCTGCTCCAGCCTGGCCTTGGACACTTCCAGGCATCCAGGGGCAGCCACAGCTCCTCTGGGAATTCCATCCCAGTCCCTCCCCACCCTCCCAGCCAGGAATTCCTTCCCAATCTCCCTCTGGCAGTGGGAAGCCATTCCCTGTGTCCTGTCCCTCCATCCCTTATCCCAGTCCCTCTCCAGCTCTCCTGGAGCCCCTTTAGGCTCTGGAATGTTCTCCAAGCTCTCTCTGGATCCTTCTCCTCTCCAGGGGAACATTCCCAGCTCTCCCAGCCTGGCTCCACAGCAGAGGGGCTTCAGCCCTGGAAGCATCTCCATGGCCTTCTCTGGACTCTCTCCAGCACCTCCACATCCTTATATTTAGGAAGGTAGAGCTGGATTCATCCCTGCAGGTGGGACCTCACAAGAATAGATTAAATTAAATCTGAGTCTCTAATTTTTCTTTAATTGTGGCCTCCAAAAATTGATTCTCCCCCCAAATCCCTCATTTCCTTCCCCCATCCCAACCCAAAATCTCCACAGGAGCCAGGCCTGGATTTGATTTTGCTTCAAGCATTAAAAATATTCTGTTTTAAAGCCAAGTTTCTGCCACGCAAGTCAATGCAGTTGTTCTCTTGCAGATCTGTCTGTCACCTTTTATTTTTAATACTCGTTTTTCCTCTTTGATTTTTTTCAGAGCTAAAGGAGCAAGTCCCGAAGAAATCATCCTCATTTCACACCAAGGGATAAATAAGGGTTTTTTTTCATTTCCTGCCCTTGCAGGATGGCAAGTCACTCAATATTCCAGTAAGATGGACTTCTATTTTGCTTGCCTAAACTCATTAATGCTTTTAAACTTGGTCTAAGAAAATACCAAAATGAGCAACACAAACACTCAAATGAGCAACAAAAACACCCAAATGAGCAACGAAAACACCCAAATGAGTAATTCCTGACTTCCCTCCTCAGTCCACTCCTTTTATCCAACCTTTCCAGTCTTTTCTTTCCAGCCCTTTCCCTTCTCCTTGGTTTATTCCTATTACTCCCTGTGGATATGTCAGACTCATTGATTTCCAACAGTAATTTCTGAGCTGAAAAATTTGGGAGGTTCCAAAGTGACCTCTGCACCCTTTTTCGGCATATCCCTCCAAGATACTCCCATATGATGAGATTCCAGGAAACTGGAAGGTGGAAAGTGGCTCTTTGTTGACCAAAACTGATCTATTTTCATTAATTTTCTTGCCAGCTCCTGAGCCCCAAGGGGATTTCATGGAAATTCTAATTAATCTTCCTCCTGTTTCTCTGCTTTTTGCTTCTTCCTTTCCTCCTGCTTCGGTGGCAGCTTTGCAGGAGCAATAAATCCAAGAGCCTGTGGATCATGGAATTGCCCACCAGTATTCCCAGGCCCACAGATAAGGAGTCCAGGACCCTTTGCAAAGATCTTTTTCACCACACAGATCATTCTTTTTATTCCCTCCCAACTTATCTCTCAGGATTTCTTTATTTTCTTATATTTATTAAACAATTCCCAGTGTTTTCTTGCTATTTTGGGACAGCAAATGCTTGGAATCTCCCATATTTATTTAAATTCTAGTCTTTTTTTCCTCCAGTTTTTATACAGAATTTGAGCCACAGGGATGTTGTTGCTTCTTTTTTGTTGGTTTGGGTTTTTTTAAGCTGTACATCTACACATGTTGCAGCTTTGTTTAATTTGATCTCCATTCCACCTCCTTTGGCACAGGAAATTCCCTGTTATCCCTTTGGATTGCTGGCTGTCCCTGCTCCTTTACCTCTCCTGGCCCCTTTCCACAAATCCAGTGTCCGAATAGATTTGCTTGGCACGTCCTACTCGAATAAAATCCCATGAATTTCATTCATTCCCGTGCTGAATTCTCTGCCAGATCATGAATGAGGATGTTGACTAACCCTGATCCGTGTGGATATTCCACTAAAATGCTTTCCTGGGGTGTCACACAGGATTTATTCCCTTTGACTCTTTTTTTTTTTAACATCTTAATGTTAATATTTGGGCTCTGCAGCTGCTTGCAGAGAGGCTGATTTTAATTTCTGTGGCAGGAGCAACGTGGTGAGGCTCTGCCTCCCCTGCTCTGCTCCAGAGCAGACGTTTAAATCTGCTGGAATAATTTTAATCTTGTTATTTCTAATAAAAGCAAATCGAGTCCATGTGTGGCTGAGCTTAATCTGGTTAAACTCATGCAAAGTCAAGCCAGACTAACTCAAAACAGTAGCTCAACTCCACCTCTCCCTGCAAAGAACAGGAGACTGAGAGTTGTAACAACAGAGAATCAGGGAATTATTTTGGTTGGGAAAGACATTTCCAAGTCCAACCCTTAATCCAGGCCTGCCAAGGCCACCACTGCCCATGTCCCCAAGTGCCACATCCCCATGGATTTTAAATCCCCTCAGGGATGAGGATTCCACCTCAGCCCTGGGCAGTTTGATCAACCCTTTCCAGGAAGGAATTTTCCCAATATCCAACCTCAACCTCCCCTGGCAAAATTTTCGTGTTGTCGTGTCTCTTTTCCTGGGAGCAGAGATTGACACTGGTCAAATCCCAGAGATTTCCGAGTATTTTTGATGGATTTAAAGAATTAACTCAGCTCAAGGTTGCCTTGGGATATGGAGGAGGGATCTGTGTGGAAAAAAAAAATTATTATTATTATTATT
>WEKX01012641.1:2947-14419 GCA_013390025.1 Pitta sordida
TAAAAATATATTTTCATTTCTCCAAGAAATGGAACAAATATAGTTTCAAGAGTGAGTAGGAGTTGTAATCAAAGTACCTCTATATAAACAAAAATTGCTCCAAATTAGACACTTCTGTTTATCAGGGAATAAAAAAAGTCCAACAACTTTTTTGATCTCCAGATTCAGTCTCTTGCATTTATGTTGAGATGAATGAGAAAGAAACATGTTTTAATGCTGTGTAGTCAATCTATTATTTCTCTCCTCAGGAATGTGAATCTGCTCCCTGCATTAATGGAGGCTCTTGTCAAGATATAGTCAATGCATTTGTTTGTACTTGCCTGAGTGGGTACACTGGGAGGTTTTGTGAAGTTGATATCGATGTTTGCAGTGAGCCTACCCTAAACTCAGTTCTGTGTTACAATGGAGGTGTATGCGTTGATGGACCTGGAAGAACCTTTCATTGCAGGTTAGTATGAATATTGTCATATAATTGCTTGAGATAGAACACATTGACTTCCTAAAATTTCAGGGCATTACTGATACTATGTGCAGTATGTTAACTCAAATGGATTTAGTGCTCAATTGAGTGCTAAAAAATATTGTTATCTTAAACCATTCACTGGTCAACATCAGAACTTTTTATCCAAAAATATATCTTCTAATGTTTTTCAGAATTACATGTGAAAACTTCTAATATATAAACTGATCTTAAAATATTTAAAATTATTATGTTTCCATATATGTATGTACTCATATGCTTTGTACTCAAAGGAAAAATTAATTTTCAATGAAATTTAGATTAAAGGTAGTTTTATATTAAGACTGACATATATACACAGCATCTTCTTATCATCCATCATCATTATTCTCTGGCTGTTCAAGACTTTGACTAAATACATATAATGTTATACAGTAATACCTTGCTATTTTGTCCTTCAAATTTTGCGTCCTCACTACTTTGACGGTTTTCTCCTGGGGTATCCCTGGCATCATTCCCACCTGCCCCAGGGCAGTGGCACAGTGTGGGGCAGGGAACGCAGCCAAGCACTCCCTGCATGGCCATTGGAAGCAGGCGAGGTGCCTGGAGTGCCTTCACCCTGGGACGGCTGTTCAGCAGGCCAGGACTAAGGGGGTTGGGTGGCAGGTGGGCCACATTTATATGAGTATAAATCCTATTTTGCAGTTTTCAGATTTTGCATGGGGATCTCAAAACTGAACCCCCATGATATTTGAGGTATTACTGTAGCTTACATATTTTTAATATAGCTTTAAAATTAAACTACTCTATAGACTGGGCATTATTCTCTCCTGTGTCAACTCTTAATTATTATCTAAGTCCCTATTAAGTTGCTATACTTGCAGAAATACTAAATGTTAAGAACTTTATGAACATTTTTACTAGCGAAGCATAAATATCTTCTCCTATACAGTCATGCATTCAAAGTCTTTCTGGGTAGTACCTCTTTCCTCCAGTGAATCAACATAAGCAGCCAGCTTGGTGTCATCTGCAAAGCTGCTGAGCATGTACTTCATCCCAATATCTATATCAATGTTCAAGATATTACAGGTTCATAGGTTATTCTGAGTTGGAAGGGACCCATAGGATCATCTAGTCCAACTCCCAAGCAAATGCCCACACAGGGATCAGGCCCATAAGCATGGAACCACGGGCAGCACTCTCCATCCATCCAAGCCTCCCACCATCTAGACCATGTCACTGAGCTCATCATCAAGTCTTCTCTTAAACACCTCCAGGGATGGCGTCTCCACCACCATCCTGGGTAGACCATTCCAATGAGAGATCACTCTCTCTGTGAAAAACCTCTTCCTAACATCCAGTCTAAACCTCCCCTGGCATAGTTTGAGGCTATGTCCTCCTGTTCTGGTGTCGTCAGCCTGAGAGAAGAGGTCCACACCGACCTAGTGGCAACCTCCCCTCAGGTAGTTGTAAACAACAATTAGGTAACCTCTGAGCCTCCTCTTCTCCAGGATGAACAACCCCACTTCCTGTAGCCACTCCCCACTGGGCTTGTTCTCCAGTCCTTTCACCATCCTTGTCACTCTTCTCTGGACCCTCTCAAGCAGCTCAACATCCTTCTGAAACTGGGGAAACCAGAACTGGACACAGTACTCAAGATGTGCTCTGACCAGCGCCGAGTACAGGGCAAGGATAACTTCCCTAGTCCAAATGACCACACTGTTCCTAATACAGGTCAGGATGCCATTGGCCCTCTTAGCCACCTGGGCAAACTTCTGGCTCATATTAAGTTTCCTGTCAATCATGATTTCTAAGTCCCTCTCCATTTCACCACTCTCCAGCCACTCATACCCCAGTCGATAGCGATGGATGATGTTGTTATGTTCAAAGTGAAGGACCCGGCACTTATACTTGTTAAATCTCGTATTTTTGGAGTCTGCCCATCTCTCTAGTCTGTCAAGGTCCCTCTGAAGGGCCCTCTTACCCTCTGGCAGTTCAACATTTGCCTCCAACTTGGTATCATCTGCAAACTTTCTGATGATGGACTCAATTCCTTCGTCCATATTAAATAGTGTTTATCCCACAATAACTCAAAAATAGTATCATTTAACTTAAGCTTCTCAATACATGCTAAAATAATTCACACTGGCTTACTTCTACAGTGCTACCTGCACAAAGACGTTTTCTGTGTCTGAGATTTCTGACAATTTGTTTAGCTCCCTATTGTTTGATCATCAGTATGAAAATTCAATCCTGTGCATTCTCCAATTTCTTTCCTGGATCATGTGCATGCTACCCTCCGTTTTTCAAGCTTTATGTGCTGTAGCACCCTTTCACAAATGAATACTCAGAATTAAATTAAATTGTTTATATTTCTCCTCTCTGCTGCCTGGGAGTTTATTCCAAATATTACCTTGCATTTGCTTCTGAGCCCAGAAATGACCATCAGGAGTAGTCCATGGAACCAGAGTTAGAGAATTTTTTTTTTGTGTTACCAAGATCACAAAGGTTTTTATGATTTTTGTAAGACTACAGTATATTTTTGTAAGATATAAGACATGGTTGTGATCCTGCAAAAAGAAGTGTCATCCTTGACACAAGTTTCTTCTTCTGATGGGGTCTGGGGAATGGACATTTTATCTTCTGTGTTGATACATTTCAGAAGACAGACATAACTCCCCCTCCTATCCTTCAGCAGCTGCTACCATTCCAAGTAATATGCACATACAAGTGGATGTAAGAAACATAAAGTGAGATTTGCTCCTGTACTGTGAATGTTACAATGTGAATGTTACAATGTGAATCCTACTCTTTTTGTGTAGAGAGATGGTTAGAATCTAAAAGGCACTGGCCCTTTAAGAAACTGCGCAACACAGGCTCAAAACTTTCAGATAGTTCATAAACATGTCCTTGAACAACAGAAATAGAAGATGTTTTGGACAAGAGAAAGCAACAGGTGTTTTGCTAGTAACTAAAAAGGCATGAAAATTGCTTGGCAAGGATGAGTTAGCAGAAGTGTGCTATGTATTACCTGCTTGAACCCTGAATAAACGGAATCTTAGCTGTTAACTCATATTGGGTCATCGCTTTGATCTCCAAAGTTCTGGCCTTCTCCCAACATTTTTGTATGCATCCTTACATGTCCTTTAAACAGTCTGAAAAATGCTCATGGACAGACTGGAGAATAGGACTTATATGAGGATGCAAAAATGGAATTAAAAATTAAGGCAGGGAGAAATAGCTCCTGCTCTAGCAAAACACCACAAACATCCAAATGAATAATGAGTCTTAATGCCTGTTACACAGTGTGGAATATGCAACAACAGGACATTAATCCAGCATTGTTTAGAGTCTCCTTGTTTTGGAGGTATGGCCCGGGATGTTTCTATTATTGTGGCTGGTAAGTCAGGAAATAGGAAATAATGAAAATTGTTCAGTAATGGGCAAGTGTCAGCTGCCTTAACTGTGAGCAGCAACACCCACTTCAGCTATGATGTATGTGATACATCAGTAGTACAATGTGATACATCACTAGTACAATGTGATACATCAGTAGTACAACGAACAGTTCAAGGTTACTCGCCTGGTTGACGATAAAAAGGCCGTGGATGTTGTGTACTTAGACTTTGACACGGTTTCCCATAATAAGCTTCAGGAGAAACTCATAGAGCATGAGGAGAGGCTGAAGGAGCTAGGTCTGTTTAGCCTAGAAAGGAGGAGGCTCAGGGGTGATCTTTTTGCTGTCTATAACTATAATGAGAGGTCATAGTCTTAAGCTTCAGCAGGGAAAGTTTAGACTTGATGTTAGGAAAAGGTTTTTNATGGATGAGCTCAGAGAGTGTTGGTGAATGGTGCCACATCCAGATGGCAGCCAATCACTAGTGGAGTCCCACAGGGGTCAGTGTTAGGCCCGACACTGTTCAGCATCTTTATTGACGATATGGGTGAGGGAATTGAGTCCATCAACAACAAATTTGCAGATGATACCAAGCTGGAGGCAAATGTTGAACTGCCAGAGTGTAAGAAGGCCTTCAGAGGGACCTTGACAGACTAGAGGAATGGGCAGACTCCAAAAGTATGAGATTTAACAAGAGTAAAAGCCGGGTCCTTCATTTTGGGCATAACTACACCATCCATTGCTATCGGCTGAGGGATGAGTGGCTGGAGAGTAGTGAAATGGAGAGGGATTTAAGAGTCATGATTGACAGGAAACTCAATATGAGCCAGCAGTGTGCCCAGGTGGCTAAGAAGGCCAATGGCATCCTGGCCTTTATTAGGAACAGTCAATCGGACTAGGGAAGTTATCCTTCCCCTGTACTTGGCACTGGTCAGAGCACATCTTGAGTACTGTGTGCAGTTCTGGTCTCCCCAGTTTCAGAAGGATGTTTTGCTGCTTGAGAGGGTCCAGAGAAGACTTGATGAGGAGCTCAGTGACATGGTCCAGTTGGTGGGGAGTTGGACTAAATGATCCTGTGGGTCCCTTCCAATTCAGAATAACCTGTGAACCTGTGAACTTTCCTTGAATTATCTATGAATCAATTACATGAACAACCCTACAGGTTTCTTCTTGAAATGAATATGAAAAGTACCCTTTGGGATAGTCCTTGAATTGTGTGTTATCAGAAATATCTTTCTGTCTTCAAACCCTTGGTTTAAAATTAAAACAACTCATTAAAAATTAGGGCGGTGCTGGGAGTTTTAATTCAGTTCTATCCTGGGCAAACTGCCACTAAATCAGGGCTTCAGGAAAAAGATTCCCATGTGAAAGAATGCCCACCTAGCTTCCTTTGTATTTGAGTTTTCTTAATTAAACATACAGGCTGCCACAACAAGAAAACCTATATAAATAAACAAATTAACAATTTCAATCAAGATATCGTTGACATAACAAATATGTAAAAGGAACACTGAAGGCTTTTCATAGTGTTTTCAAACTATTTTGAGGAATAAAAACTGTTCACATAAAATATTTTGATCTTTTTCATTGTATTTAGTCCACAGTTTGTTCATGCCCACTTTTCCATTTTGGTCCCAGACCATTCAATATGTTTGGCTTGGGATTTCAAAAACTAAACCTAATAAAAAATATTCCTCCTTCTCTACTCATGCATGCACTGGCATTTTTCAAATGTGCATTGCAGGTATTTCCTGCTGACTAGACGCAGAAGTCATACTGTCTTGGAAGGGTTATCTGTGTAGTGCTTTCAGTCTGATCAGGTGAAAATAATGTCATCAGCCTTATGACACGCCTTAGATAAATTCTTGAATAATCTAACTTATTTGTGCTTTTTCAGCATATCATATCCCATTTAGGTTTTATTATGTTTTTATTAAGGGAAGCAGAGGTAACTTTTGATTAGAAAAGTGGAACTGATACTTTTTCAATCCACTTTTTGGATTATATTTGGCTACATTATTTGTTTCAGAACTGAAGCTTTTTTTGACAGCATCTTTATGAGATTCGTTTATATTCACAAGACAATTCCATGGCCTTTATTTTTACAGTTGGCCCTCTTGCACTTCGTGCCCCCCATATTGCAGCTTCAGATCTTAGCGGCATGATTTTTTTAGTGATGTAGGAGACCCGTTTTGCAACTGTGCATGTGCGACTTGCCGCCGCGGCAGCAGCGGATGCCACGGCGGCCGGGGCAGCGTCCCAGGAAGTGGTGGAGGCTCGGGTGACAGCTGGGGCAGCACGGGCGGCGGGAGGGGGACGGGTGACAGCGTCAGGGACAGCAGCCGCAGGGGGGACACAGGCAGCAGAGGCGCGGCTCAGCTGCCTTTCAACGCGGAAGTCGGGCTACGTAGGTCCAAATTAAGACCGCAAGTGCACAATATAGGAGACCTGACTGTATATTCTAAAGTCAAGTGAGGGTGAATATTTGATCAACAGAATAACTGATAAAAAATTGCCAAGTTTTTCTTCTTTCAGCTCAAGAGATTTTAGTAAGAAAAACTCTAAAATACGAACATATGCTATACCTCTTCTAAAAAAAGTGCAATTGTTTTTAAACATTCATTATATCTACCTATCTATTCTTGTATTCTACTGATAAGGAGGCAAAAATTAAATTTTTTGAGTATCTTGTTCTCAGTACGCTTTTATTTTAATTTGCTTGATTTGTTTGAACAAGGTGTCCCATTGGGGCACAAGGCCTCATAACTAGGTAGTGCCTCTGCAGGGATATAGGAAAGTGATTAAAACAATTAAAGTCTGGAGATACTGTATGACCACAAAACCAGAGTCTCAAGGACATATTACTCTCTGTTTCTGGTATGCAGACTGAGCATAAGACAAGACAATAATAACATAGGATGATTTATCTTAGAACATATATAAAGGAAACAATATACTGCTAGTACAAAGCAGATAGTTGGGGGGGACGTATCATAGAAGTGCAGTCTTGTAGGGCAACCTAGGGAACTATATCCAACAAGTTATTTTTAAGAATCAAAGTTGTTTAGGGTTTGATATGTGATAGCCATATATTTAAATTGAAAGCTATTGCAGATTACAAAAAAAATAGTTCTCTCCTGAATAAACACTACTTAATATGGGTGCAGCCACATTTTGAAACAATTGGGCTTTGTCCTCTTAAAACTGAAACAATTCAGTGTGAAGCTGGCAAATGCATCAATTACTGTGATGATGCAAACCACCGTGAAATATTAAGATGGAAATTTAGCCAGCATCCATGATAGAAAGCACTGAATTTTCCCGACTATTGCTTCAAGAATATATATTGCATTATCAATTTCTCTATTACTTCCTAGTCAGCTTGATGAAAAAACAAAACATGATGCTGCCATATATTTTCCACTATTCAAAATATTTTTAAATAGAAATGTCATTTATCAGTACTGTACATTCATCCCAAAGGATACAGAACTATTCTTTGAAGCTGTTCATGTTAACTGTACCTCCAGGCAATAATCAAAGTTTCTCCTGTAGTATTTCAAAAGGCTTAACTTGGGGAGCATTTACATGGCTGTGTGCCCCCATCAACTCAATAAGTGACTGAATGGTAAAGCATTCATTTTGAGACTCGCTCAGATCTTATATGCCAGGTAACAGAAAAACATGCTTGTGCTAGAAAATTGTTAACTTTTAGATGTTGATAGACATCTAACAAGGTCTGATCAAAGTTGCAGAGTACATATGATATAGAGCTAAGCACCTAAGTTCCTCAGAGCACTGAAATAAATTTAAGAAGAAAATAATTTTATCACATGGAAGAAGTAACTTCATCTACAGGCCTGTCAGCCTGACCTCTGTGCCCAGAAAGTTTATGAACAGTTCATCTTGAGTGTGATCACACAGCACATATAGGAAGTCTGGGGAATCAGACCCAGTCAGCATGAGTTTAGGGGGAACAAGTCCTGTCTGCCCAACCTAATCTCTTATGACCAGGTGACTCACCAGTTGAATGAGATGAGGGCTGTGGATATAGTCTACCTGGACTACAGCAAAGCCTTTGACACTGTCTCCTGTAGCAAAGTCCTCAAAAAGCTAGCAGTGAATGGCTTGGACATGTGCACTCTGCACTGGGTTAAGAACTGGCTGGATGGCTGAGCCCAGAGAGTGTGGTGAGTTGTGCCACATCCAGTTGGCAGCAGGTCACTAGCGGTGACCCCCAGGGATCTGTGTTGGGCTCACTCCTGTTTAATGTCATCATTGATGATCTAAATGAGAGAACCAAGTTCATCATTACCAAATTCACAGATGACACCAAGTTGGGGGAGAGTGTTAATCTGATGGAGGGTAGGAGGGCTCTGCAGAGGAACCTTGACAGGATAGATGGGCCGAATCCTACTGTATGAAGTTCAACAAGACAAGTACCAGGTCCTGCACTTCAGCCACATCAACCACATGCAGCACTACAGTCTGGGGACAGAGTGACTGGGGAGCAGCCAAGCAGAAAGGGGCCTGGGGGTACTGATTGACAAGAAACTAAACATGAGCCAGCAGTGTGCCCAGGTGGCGAAGAAGGCCAGGTGGCTTTGGACCAGGAAGGACCAGAAAAGTCATTCTTCCCCTGTACTCAGCACTGGTTAGACCACAGCTTGTGTACTGTGTCCAGTTCTGGGCCTCTCAATTTAGGAACAATGTGGATGCATGCTAAAAGAAAGACAACAAGGACAGTGAAGTGATTGGAGGACAAGTCCTATGAGGAGCGGCTGAAAGAGCTGAGATTGTTCAGCCTGGAGAAGAGGAGGCTCAAGGGAGACCTTATTACTCTCTACAATACCCTGAAAGGACGTTGTAGCCAGCTTGGTATTGGTCTCTTCTCTCAGGCAACTAATAAGTAGGACACAAGGAAACATTCTTAAGCTGCACCAGGGGAGGTTTAGGGTAACCATTAGGAGGAAGTTCTTTACAGAGGGACTGATTGGGCATTGTAAAGGCTGACCAGGGAGGTGGTAGAGTCACACTGCATGTAGCACTGAGTGCCATGATCCAGTTGACAAGCTAGTATTGGGTCAAAGGTTGGACTCAATTATCTCAGAGGTCTTTTCCAACCTAGCTGGTTCTGTAAGCTCTTAAAACCGACAAGTCATTAAACAATAGATTCTTACTTTCATATGTGCTGTGAATATGTATGCAGTACACTCTTCCTCTGTTTCATCTATGTATTCAGGCTATGGTCTGTTTATACGTAGATAACAAGACGGATCCTGCTTATTTCATAATTGACTGCCTAGTTTGTTATATTTAGTGAAATGTGAATATTTTAGTGTTTGCATTGTGTGTATATATGAGCTTACATGAAAATAAAGGAATGCATGTACAGATTCAAAGAACCATTGAACCCTGTATGACAGTGGCCATATGGGGATTACCAGGAAAGAATATGAAAAGTGCACACATATTATTTGTCCTCTAGTACTCTCGAATGTTCCCTCAAACAGGGCTTTTGCTAAGCACATTTTGGTTTGTTCAGTAGAAGTTCATGAGTCTCTGAGTACTTACACAGTCTTCCCTTGAACATACATGAACTTTTCCTCTGAGGAGCTGTATTGGGTCTGTCTGAGCCCATAGCAGTCGTCACAATGCTGTGCCTTGGAAGGGTGTTGATAACACACAAGTGTTTTGACTACAGCTGGGCACACTGCCCCTTCCCCCTAACTGAGGATGAGATTCTGGGAGGGCACACGAGCAGGCCAGCTGACCCAGACTGACCAAAGGGATATTCCATACCATATGACGTCAGTTCAGAAATAAAAGCTGAGGAAGGGAGCAAGGACGGGGGGCATTCATTGTTCTGGATGACTGCTTCCTGAGACGTGTAGGGGCCCTACTTCCCTGGATGTGGATACTTCTGCGGATGGGGAAGTAGAGATTAGTTCTTTTGCTTTGCTTCTGCGCTTTTGCTTTGCTTCATTTGTGCTATATTAAACTACCTTATTCCAAACCACCCTTTGTATATCATCTTATTCTCGGGACTGGATGACCATTTGGGCCCCTAGCATCCAGCCAGGGAAAACTCGCTACAGGAGGGGGCTTTGATAAGGCAATGTCTAGAGATTCCTGCCTTTATCAGCTGTCCTATGATAATATGGTATAGCAAACAGACCCACAGGTCGATCCTGTTGCATGAAAAAATATCTCCCTATTTTTTAAATTTTAAACACTCCTTCTGCCAGCTTTATCTCAAATCATTCAATTCTAGCATTGAAAAAGAGAATGAAAAGATGATTCCAAGCCATTCTTTCCTTGCTTTTATGGACCACTGCCACATTGCCCTATGCCCCTTCATTTCTAGGGTAAAGGTTTCTGGTTTTCCCTGTCCTCCCTCCTTCAGAAGACACTTTTCGTCATCCTTGCTGCCTTTTTAAAAGGCTTTTTACTTTCTCTTTTGTCTTTACTAACACAATGGAACAAGTAGTACACAGTATTCAGGCTATGGGCCACTTTGTGATTTGTACAGTGTGATGTTTGCTTTCTCCTTCTCAGTTCCTCCCACAGCAAGAACTAATGTTTCACTGATGCTGTGAGGAAAGGAAACACAGGTGTACCAGTTTTATTCTTAAATTCGCGGATCAATATACTGTAATTTCCATGGGGAATGGCTGTATAAAGTTGTCATGCTAACATGTGCTTATATTACTCCATGTAATATTAGTTTATATATAAATATATATAAATGTATATAAATATATATATATGCATGATTTTTCATTATATCATATTTTCTTTAAATCAAAATACCGTTCTTAATTTAGTTCATTAAAAACAGGTAATTATGTTAATGGAAATTTCTTATTATTTATTCCATTTTATAGTGATAAATACTTGAGTCTATATGTAAAAATAATAAATGCAACACTATCAAATGAAATACTATAATAAAAATGCACATCATGTCCTGTATCTCATTTATATGACAAGCTTTTAAAGGAAAAAGAAACAAGCCTTTGCTTGCTAGCTGATGATATACAGTAAAAGATTAATGTAATAAATCACATTTGCTGTCAGTCTAAACATATCTCTAGACTTCCAGCTAAAAACAGAATTGTAATAATCACACACAGAATCACACACGAATACTATGAGTTGGAAGGGACCCACAAGGATCATCTAGTCCAACTCACCATCTAACGCCCGTACAGAGATTGAATGCACACCTCAGAGTGGTAAACATAAACCTAGATCCCTCACAGGTGCACAGGCCACTCCGAGCCAGGAGGGACCCACAGGACCATCCAGCCAAACCCAGTTAGACCATGTCTCTAAGCTCCTCATCCAGTCTTCTCTTAAACACCTCCAGGCACGGCAACTCAACCACCTCCCTGGGCAGTCCATTCCAATGAGAGATCACTCTCTCTGTGAAAAAACTCTTCCTAACATTCAGTATAAACCTTCCCTGGCCATATTCTCTCGTTCTGGTGTCATCAGCCTCAAAGAAGAGGTCCACACCCATCTGGTGGCAACCTCCCCTCAGGTAGTTGTAAACAGCAATGAGGTCGCCACTGAGCCTCCTCTTCTCCAGGCTGAAGAATCCCAGTTCCTG
>WEKX01012642.1:2990-32499 GCA_013390025.1 Pitta sordida
CAGTTCTGGTGTCCCCAGTTCAAGAAGAATGTTGAGCTGCTTGAGAGAGTCCAGAGAAGGGCAACAAGGATGGTGAAAGGACTGGAGGACAAACTCTATGGGGAGCAGCTACGGGAACTGGGGTTGTTCAGCCTGGAGAAGAGGAGACTCAGAGGTGACCTCATTGCTGTTTTCAACTACCTGCGGGGTGGTTGCTGCCAGGTGGACGTGGACCTCTTCTTTCAGGCTGACAACACCAGAACGAGAGGACATGGCCTCAAGCTACGCCAGGGAAGGTTTAGACTGAATGTTAGGAAGAGGTTTTTCACACAGAGAGTGATCACTCATTGGAATGGTCTGCCAAGGGAAGTGGTGGATTCGCCATCCCTGGAGGTGTTTAAGAAGAGGCTGAATGAGGCATTTAGTGCCATGGTTTAGACAGTGGGTTGGTGTTGGGTTACAGATTGGACCTGATGATCTCCAACATCTCTTCCAGCCTTGCTAATACTGTGATACTGTGTGATACTGTGAAAAATTAAGCAGTTAACTCTGATGTTATTTTGATATTTTTGACTTAAGTTTTTCCATTTAAAAGCGTTTAGGAAAACCATAGCTTTTTCAATAAATAATGCCATTTTAGACTCTTCTGGTGAAGATTTTTTTCAACATCGGTTGCCACCCAGCTGTTACAGCTGTTCCTACCCCAAGGTCATGCCCAACAATGGAGGGGATCCCAGAAGCAACCCCAGTTGCTTCCAGCAGCCTCATTCTGCTCACTCCAGCCAAACACCGCATTTAAAAAAAAAAAAAGACACGGCAATTTTCGGGCTGAGGAATTATTAGACTAGACAACAAGTGCCCTGTCACCATCACAGGAATAGTATAGCACTGAAAGAGGAAGATGCACAAATATTCAAATATCAACATTTCAAGATAGTATACAGTGAACTGAACACCTTCACTACCAAGCCCAGAACTGGCATAATCAATGTATGTGCCAAAGAAGAAATATTACTGATAGATATATGAAAGAAAATTATAGTCATTATAACTGTACAATTAATTCAATAATTGTCTATTTATGATTTATTTTAAAAACATTCATTTTGATTCCTAGGTGATTCAGACTCTCCTTCTAGACTACTACTAGGAGTAGCCAGATTTAATTTCTTTTTGAAAAAGAAATGGAAATATTTTGGAGGAATTTTGATTTGTTTTTGTTGAAGAATTCTATGGTGCTTTCTTAGAATTTCTGTGGAGATCATTCTCTCTAACACCACTCTTCCACCTGGCACACCATATCATATACAAGGTTCTTGAAACAAGGTAATCCGCTCACAGCTTTTCTGCTCCTCTTTGTAAGCTTGTCTTTGTACATACAGAATGAACCTGTTGCCTAATTTCACTATCAAAGTAAAATACATCAGAATTAAATAAATGTTTCTTTCTTCTCAGAAGTGAACACCTGAGGGTTTTTTTTTTCATGTTGAGTTATTATGAAATTTATAATATGTGAACTCACTATTTTGAATGTTACAATAATAAAAAACACTGGGATTTTTTAACGTTTACTCAATTTGTCAAATGAAAGAACCTAAAACTGAACGGTGACTACCACAATGAGAGACAAAATACAATATTCTTCTCAACTGAACAAGAGTTCAGTGGAGCAGTGTAAAAATGCATTTAAACCATTAAGACTTCAAGGTCAAATTAATATATATTTTCCCTTATATATTTTAGAAGGAATAAAAAGCACACTTACATACAAAGGCACACTATTCATAAGGGGAGGGAAGGGGAGAAAGGAGTTCCAAACAGGGCAGGCAGGCCCAGAGCCAGAGAAGAGTCAGAGAAGGACACCACTCCCTCCCTCTTGCAGGCAGCCCGAGACTGTCGTGCCAAGATGTGCAGCGCCACTGAAACCAAGCTCGGGACCTAGAGCTGGTCTTGGAGGCAGAGGCAGGCTAGCAGCACTGCAATCTTTCCCTTTGGAGCTGCCACCTCACTTTTACATGTGCTGCTGCAGCACACACGATTAAAGTGGAGTTTCAAAGCCTGTACAGCCCCACCCAGTGAGGCTTGCACCGGCATCCCGAGGCTGGCTGCACAACAGCCCAGCCCTGTTGGCACGGCAACAGTTGTGAGGCAGTGCCGGCCTCAGCCCCTGTCCCGACTCCCACTGTCCCACAGGAGTAGAGAGGTCCCAGAGCCTGTTTGGAGAGAGAGGGCCTTGCTCAGCCAGGGTGCTCTCGGCAGCAGTGTTACTATGGTGATGTAACTCCGTAAGGAAGCAGGCAGCACAGCTTGTAGATTTGCATGTTAATCAGGGTACTTGTCTGAGTTAACACATGTTAAGAAAACACAAGAAAGTTATACATACAGTTTGTATACTGTATTGCCTCCGCACTGCCCAGCAGCACTACTTTTCCTCTTAATTGTGGAAATGGATAGGGTTTGCAAACTGTGGGGATGGGGGCAGTGGGCCCAGCTCAGCAGCACAGTCAGGCTTCCACCTGTTTGGGCTCAGCTTGGTGGCACGATTAGGCTTTGGCCTGACCCAGTTTGGTGGTGACAGGAAGAGAGTCTAGAGCAGAGTCACAAATATGAAAGTATTTTATTGCCTTATTTATTACAGAATATTGAATAAAGAGTTGGAAGAGTTTAATCTTAAGGAGAGAAACAGAGATACAATGGGAAAATAAACAAAATAAGTATTCACCTAAATAAACACTTTAGGAGCAGGGATATTAGGAATGAACCTAATATCATATTCATGTGAATATGAAAACCAGTAATTGCCTTACATTATAAACAACAAGATATTAACAAAAACATAATAATAACAGACCAGTAATGTAAAGCCTAGGTCACAGCTTTTGGGAAGGCTATGCTATTTTCAGTGCTTGAGGTGTTTAAGACTGCACTGCACAGATATCTCTTAGACTCTACCTACATACCCTGCAGTAGGTGAATGAACACTGACTGAACAACCTCTTGATTTCCCTCAATATCGTGACCTAACCACCTGTAATTCTCACTACATTTAAATCAGTGTCAAAGCACTTAATAACTTCCCTGTTTTCCCCCATCATGACCTCTCACAAGAAAACCTAATAATAAAAGCTAGTAATAGTTTACTCACCAGTTTAAAAGGCACCTAAACAATTGCAACTTCTCACATAACACTTCAGACAGAATTGATGAGCAGCCTGTGCTAAGACTCCAATGTAAAATGCAAAAGGGTGTGTCTTTTTCTTGGCAGTGTTTTAAGTAGTGTTGAGTGTTCAGCTCATAAGTAGTAAGAAGACCCACCACATTTCCACTAACAGGATCAGTGAGCTAAGGGCACTTTGATCACTGAAGCACACAAAGTGATACAAGAAGGCACACAATCCCCCAGTCCCTGCCCCAACAAAACCACCCCTCCCCACACAAAGCCCCAACCAACCCAAAGACACAAAATAAAAAAACACCATCTTCCCTCCTCCAAAAAACAAAAAAGATGTGTGTGCCTCACTGAGTACACAGAGAGGTAGCACTGCCCAGAGCTTTAAGAACCAAAACTTCCCGATTTAATTCCTCCCGAGGATTTTGGATTCTACTATGAAGGAAAAAAATCAACATTTTCTGCTTAATACTGAAAGGTAATTCTGGTATTAAGGAAACAACATCACCAAGATAATGTTGTGTGCGTCTGTGTGTATACAAATATAATTACAAATACATATCAATTTTAACTAAGAAAATAAAGACACCATTAAAGCAACTGCGTTTTCCTGTACACAGTAGCCCAGAAAACACGGAGAAGTTCTGAAGATTTTTCACTATGAAGGATAATATATGCAGATTATGATTCATCAGGGTATTATTCCCCTTTCTCCTATTTTCCTTGTCATAACTTTGTGTGGTCTCCATTGAGGAAAGCCTAACAGCTAATGTAAGAAATACTGCAGGAGGCATGTTTGTGGTTTATGAGAAACATTTCCAGATCACCTATCTTGTACATATGATTGGAAAATGAAATGGTAGTTTCACAGGAGTTAGTCTACAAAGATGAAGTCTGAAATGTGGTTCTGTAACTTCAAACCACTGTATAATACTGTTAGCAGATAATTTTCATTTACATAATAATACCTTTCCCTAATAGATTAGTAATTACTATTTCACAAAAGGACACTTTATAAATTTCAGTAGGTGAGAAAGATGAGAAATACCAAATACCAAATACCTTACAGAAGTAAAGTAAATAGGCAAGTCACCCTGTGAGCCAGGTCTAAGCTAAGGAAAACACCTACCTCTTCTGTACCTCTCTTTCTTAGCTGTCAGACTACATTGAATGCAGTAGGCACTGCTTAAACACACAGGCATGTTAATATTCTGTGTTTGAATGAAGATCCTTTTTGGGTAAGAAGAACCTTTCACAAAAAGAAATTCCTACAGAACTCTAGTCAATACTACAACACCTTACTTTTCAGTTGAATTATAGTAGGATTAATAAAAGTTTTCAGAAAACTGAAGGGCTTAACTGATTATGAATTTCATTCGCAATTCAGTTAGGAGCAATTAATATCCTGGGAATTCTTCCTCCTCCTTTGGAATACAAGCATTAGAAAAATGGCAGTATTCCAGATTGTTCATGCTGTTTGGCAGAACATGAACTGCTTTCCTAACCTGCAAAAACAGGATACTTGAGGGAGCTAAGTGGAGAAGATGCTTGAATTAAAGAGAGATTAAATTACAGAAATGGAGGACAAAAGAGAAACTATGGCATGAAGAAGTTTGTTGTCAACTCACTTATTCAAAAGGATTTGTCTTCACTTGAGATTTAGAATCTTAAAGATGATCACAAATATTTTATCTTTGAAAAAGAAAATGAAAAATTAAGAACTCTTTTGTAAAAATATTTTATTCAAAATTTGATAATCTGCTTCATTGATTGACTTTCAAGGACCAGATGCAAGTTAAGTCCTAAGGGTAAATGGATAAACTGACAGATTTTTAAACCAGATATTAGAACTCCTGCTTTTGGCAAATTTTATGCTCATACAATTGCAGTTTCATTCACTTAAAGAAGCTCATGTAACATAAGGACCAACTTGGTATAACATTATTAATATTGGGCTCACATTAAGGACCTATAGATCTGATTCTGCAGAATCTGGATCATGATTGAATGGGAATTCTGCCCCAAAAAGGATTTCATTCCCCCTTTTATATGCTATTATGGTCATACCTCCAGCTCACTACATATTTTGGATATATTATTCATGACCAATACAGGGGAAAATTACATGTAACTTATTTTCAGGAACTGTATTGTACCAACAAGGGAGTTATTAAAGACAAACTTACAGAAATCAAAAGTGGGAATAATAAGTCAATTTCTCTCTTGTACTCTCAGTTTCAATTCCGTAAACATTATTTTGGATGCAATAAATCAGGCATGGAGGTGGTCCTGTGCTACTATTAGAAAGTGAATTCACAATTGTTGAAGAGGTGATCAGCCAAATTTGGACTCAATGATCTTAGGGGCCTTTTCCAATCTAAATGATTACATGATTTTATGAATAGCAAATTATTTTCCAGGGTTTTTTTCTTTTTTTTTTTTTCTTGAGTTGCATTTTATCAGTTGGCATGTTTAAAGGATGGTTTCAGAGGAATATTAGGTTTGTCCTTATTTTCTCACTTTGTTTATGAATAGGACTGAGTTCAGATTACATTAATTTAAGCTGATATAAATAATTTTTCCTAATTTAACTTGAGAAAAAATCAGTAACTGTTTTAACTTCATAAGTTATTCTTAAAAAATATTACTTTTTAACTGTCCTTCCATTTTATAATCTCATTACTTGTTGAATCAATTCTCAAATCTAAAAATGTTTCAGGCTAAAGGAAAATCTTTCCTATCAATCCTAAGACTTCATTTTGAAAAAAGGTTTTGTAGTACAGTAATACTTTACCCTTCATGAGGAAGGGGTCTTGTCAAGGTCTCGCAAAACATCCAATTTGCAAACACGTGTGGGTCATTAATATGCATACAAACCATGCCCAACACTCCATCCCCAGCCACACCAGAGAATGGGGGAGCCTTTTCTGCTCCTCTCCATGGGTTCTCCCAGCACATGGGAGCAAAGGGAAGCGTTTCTGAGCCCTCTCTGCCTGGGGAGACCCACCAAAGAATCCCTCAGCTTCTCTTCGGCCAAGCTGCCACTTCCTCAGCTGCCACCATGCATGCCTGCACTGCAGCTGTGGTGGGGAAGGGGTGTCCCTGGGCTCAGGTCAGCCCTCTTGGAGCCTGGGAAACCTTAACTTTGCAACACTGAGATACCCAGGGCCCTTTATGGTGGGGAGTGCTGTCAGAGTCCTTTCCATTTAATTGCAGTGGCTATGATACGTGTATCTTCCAGTCCCAAGTGCAGGAGAGGCAGCGCTGGCCACATGACCCAGCAGAACAGCGCTCCCCCAGTGCAGCGACTCGCTCCATCACTGCCCCTGCCACAGCCTCTGGCCAGGCCCTGCCGGCAGCACAGACCCCACACAGCTTCTCCCCCCCAACTCGTCTCGGCTGGCTGGGGCTGTCAGGCGCAGCCCCACATGGTGCAGGGGGACAGCAGCTGTGGTGTCAGGGTGGGCATGTCCAGCTGCTGCACTGTCCCACCACACAGTTTTTGCCTCACCACTGCCACGGCCAGCCCAGCCCCACTTTCCTGGGGCACTTCCCTTCCCCACCCGTAGCCATGGAAACAGTAACACAGGTGAGGGGAAGAGACTGGGGCATGGCACTGCAGGGCCATAAATGCCACAGTGAGGGGGAGGCACGGTGTGCCCTCCCCGCAGGGTCGGGCCAAACCCGCCCCACAGGAAGAACCAGCACCGCCCCTCGGCGAAGCAGAGNAACAGTAACACAGGTGAGGGGAAGAGACTGGGGCATGGCACTGCAGGGCCATAAATGCCACAGTGAGGGGGAGGCACGGTGTGCCCTCCCCGCAGGGTCGGGCCAAACCCGCCCCACAGGAAGAACCAGCACCGCCCCTCGGCGAAGCAGAGGCACTGCGCATGCATCGGCTAGGAAGCTTTGTGAATCACTGAGGCAAGTCTGCGAGAAAAATTTCTCGCAAATCAGCGAGGTCACAATGGAGGAGTAGCAATGCAGCAAGGTATTACTGTATATAGGAAAATACATTTTTGATCAACATCTTTATTTTTCTTAACAACTTAAAGATTATTGTTTGAATGACCATGAAATATTACAAGTGTGAAAATGCACTTGTATTTCATAAGGAAGAATAAAGGGCAGCAACATTGTTTATTTTCAGGCATTTCACTTGAAATAGAATGTAAAAGCCACCAAAGAGATGTACCTTCTGCTGCTGCAATTTACTTTGAGCATAAAATTAATTATATTTATTGAAAGTAGAGAGAGGAAATGTCTGAAGAAATCGTTTGATCAATACATCCATTATGTTAATCACTTATCTCTGTTTGCATTGTTACACTTTCGCTTTCGTGACTATAAATAAAACAGCTGAAACCAAACAGAAATGTATGTAACAGTATTATTATAACAACTAATTTATAAAATGTAGCTCATGAATAAAACATTAACTAATTATTTTCATAATTAGTTTTCCTTTTAATGAATAATGAAAAGCAATCTCAAACCCATTTGCTTGGGTTTTTTCTACTTTAACATATAGTACTGGAGTCCTAAATTGAATGTTGGAATCTCTGCAGAGTAACTACAGAATCAGAGAATTACAGAATTAGTAAGGATGGAAAAGATCATAGTGATCATCGAGTCCAACCTATCACCTGTTACTTTATCTGTTGTCATCCTGCTACCAACACACCATCCTACCAATAACACACTGCCCTAATATCTAGGTCATGCCACCAAGTACNTCATTACTTGTTGAATCAATTCTCAAATCTAAAAATGTTTCAGGCTAAAGGAAAATCTTTCCTATCAATCCTAAGACTTCATTTTGAAAAAAGGTTTTGTAGTACAGTAATACTTTACCCTTCATGAGGAAGGGGTCTTGTCAAGGTCTCGCAAAACATCCAATTTGCAAACACGTGTGGGTCATTAATATGCATACAAACCATGCCCAACACTCCATCCCCAGCCACACCAGAGAATGGGGGAGCCTTTTCTGCTCCTCTCCATGGGTTCTCCCAGCACATGGGAGCAAAGGGAAGCGTTTCTGAGCCCTCTCTGCCTGGGGAGACCCACCAAAGAATCCCTCAGCTTCTCTTCGGCCAAGCTGCCACTTCCTCAGCTGCCACCATGCATGCCTGCACTGCAGCTGTGGTGGGGAAGGGGTGTCCCTGGGCTCAGGTCAGCCCTCTTGGAGCCTGGGAAACCTTAACTTTGCAACACTGAGATACCCAGGGCCCTTTATGGTGGGGAGTGCTGTCAGAGTCCTTTCCATTTAATTGCAGTGGCTATGATACGTGTATCTTCCAGTCCCAAGTGCAGGAGAGGCAGCGCTGGCCACATGACCCAGCAGAACAGCGCTCCCCCAGTGCAGCGACTCGCTCCATCACTGCCCCTGCCACAGCCTCTGGCCAGGCCCTGCCGGCAGCACAGACCCCACACAGCTTCTCCCCCCCAACTCGTCTCGGCTGGCTGGGGCTGTCAGGCGCAGCCCCACATGGTGCAGGGGGACAGCAGCTGTGGTGTCAGGGTGGGCATGTCCAGCTGCTGCACTGTCCCACCACACAGTTTTTGCCTCACCACTGCCACGGCCAGCCCAGCCCCACTTTCTTGGGGCACTTCCCTTCCCCACCCGTAGCCATGGAAACAGTAACACAGGTGAGGGGAAGAGACTGGGGCATGGCACTGCAGGGCCATAAATGCCACAGTGAGGGGGAGGCACGGTGTGCCCTCCCCGCAGGGTCGGGCCAAACCCGCCCCACAGGAAGAACCAGCACCGCCCCTCGGCGAAGCAGAGGCACTGCACATGCATCGGCTAGGAAGCTTTGTGAATCACTGAGGCAAGTCTGCGAGAAAAATTTCTCGCAAATCAGCGAGGTCACAGTGGAGGAGTAGCAATGCAGCAAGGTATTACTGTATATAGGAAAATACATTTTTGATCAACATCTTTATTTTTCTTAACAACTTAAAGATTATTGTTTGAATGACCATGAAATATTACAAGTGTGAAAATGCACTTGTATTTCATAAGGAAGAATAAAGGGCAGCAACATTGTTTATTTTCAGGCATTTCACTTGAAATAGAATGTAAAAGCCACCAAAGAGATGTACCTTCTGCTGCTGCAATTTACTTTGAGCATAAAATTAATTATATTTATTGAAAGTAGAGAGAGGAAATGTCTGAAGAAATCGTTTGATCAATACATCCATTATGTTAATCACTTATCTCTGTTTGCATTGTTACACTTTCGCTTTCGTGACTATAAATAAAACAGCTGAAACCAAACAGAAATGTATGTAACAGTATTATTATAACAACTAATTTATAAAATGTAGCTCATGAATAAAACATTAACTAATTATTTTCATAATTAGTTTTCCTTTTAATGAATAATGAAAAGCAATCTCAAACCCATTTGCTTGGGTTTTTTCTACTTTAACATATAGTACTGGAGTCCTAAATTGAATGTTGGAATCTCTGCAGAGTAACTACAGAATCAGAGAATTACAGAATTAGTAAGGATGGAAAAGACCATAGTGATCATCGAGTCCAACCTATCACCTGTTACTTTATCTGTTGTCATCCTGCTACCAACACACCATCCTACCAATAACACACTGCCCTAATATCTAGGTCATGCCACCAAGTACTTCATCCAACCTTTTCTTAAAGAACTCTAGGGACGGTGATGCCACCACCTCCTTGGGCAGCCCATTCCACGGAGAGATCACCCTCCCTGTGAAAAAGTTCCTTCTAATGTCCAGTCTAAATCTCCCCTGATGCAGCTTAAGACCATGTCCTCTTGTTCTATCACTGATAGCCTAAGAGAAGAGACTAACCCTCACCTGGCTACAACCTTCTTTCAGGCAGTTGTAGAGGGCAATAAGGTCTCCCTTCAGCCTCCTCTTCTCCAGGCTGAACAATCCCATCTCTCTCAGTCACTCCTCATAGGGCTTGTGTTCCAGCCCCTTCACCATCCTTGTTGCCCTTCTCTGGACATGTTCGAGGATTTCAACATCCCTCTTAAACTTAGGAGCCCAGAATATTCAAGATGTGGTCTAACCAGTGCTCAGTACAGTGGGAGAATAACTTCCCTAGTCCTACTGTCAACACTATTCCTGAGGCAGATCAGGATGCCATTGGCTTTTCTGGCCACCTGGGCACACTGCTGACTCATGTTAAGTTTTCTATCAACCAGCATTTCCAGATCCATTTCCACCTCATCATCCTGAAGCCACTCCATTCCCAGCCTATAGTTCTGCATGGGGTTATTGTAACCGAAGTGTAGGACCTGACACTTAGACTTGTTGAAACCCATGCCATTGGATTCAGCCCATCTATCCAGTCTGTCGAGGTCTCTCTGCAGAGCCCTCCTACCTTCCACCAGATCAACATTTATTCCCAGCTTTCCATCATCCTCAAACTTGCTAATAATAGACTCCATCCCTTTGTCCAGTTCATCAATAAAGATATTGAACTGGACTGGTCCCAACACTGAACCCTGAGGCACCCCACTAGTGACCAGCCTCCAACTGGACACTCTCTGAATTCTAATATCCAACCAGTTCTTGATCCAATACAATGCAAACCTATCCAAGCCACAATCATGCTCGTCATACTTTTGTATTCATCCTCCATTCAATTAATGAATATTCAAGTGTTCATAAGTAACTTTTTTTCACAAATACTACAGTCAACCCACACCTCTTCACAGTTTTGGTCTTTGCAGGTGCAATTAATTGCAAGGATTTTTTCCGCAATGGTTCTGAGCATGAGTAGAGTGAGCTGTGAAGATATGCAACCCATGAATATTCAAGTAAGCCCCACCCATCTCCCCACCCCCCACAGCCCCTGCGAGCCGGAGGGGTGTTCCCAGGGCAGCCCTGGGGCCACCTTGCTCCTGGCACTGTCCTGTCCCCTCCATGTCCTTTTGCAGGGAAAAATAGTTCCTCTCCCATCACCCACAGCTCATGGGGACATGGACACTGCCATCAATGGGGATAGGGACAAGGCTGGTCACGGGGACAGTGACATGGCCGCAGGGCCAGTACCCTGGTTCTGCTCTCAAGTAAAGTTGGGATGTGGACATGGTTGGATCCCTCATCACATATCCATGCAGTGTTCTCCACTGCCATGGCAACCCCAGCCTGCATGCTCACCCCGGCCAGGGCTTCCCACTAATCAGAGAGTGTGCCAGGCCAGCCCCTCTGGCCAGAGTGCTGGCTGGCGCACTGGCTGAAGCTGGAGCAGGCAGCTGTCAGGCAGGTGGGGCAGAGGGACTCCTACAGCCCCTGAGATCACTGCCAGGACTACAGAGAGCAGTGCCACAACAATTTTGGTGCCTGTGTGAGGCATTGCCTCAAACTCCTCTGCTGCCACCTTAGCAAGCGATCTGGCCTGAGAGACCATTGCCACCGGAGATGGGAGGGGGGCAAAGCCTCTGCCATTATGGGTGGAGATGTGGCTTCCATCTTGAAAGCCATGATCCCACCTCATTGGGCTAGCTAGCCTGCTTCTGTCCCAGTGGTTTGGCCCCATATTGCCTCCCCCCTCCTGTGGGTGATGTTACTGCCCTGCCAGGCTTGGATGGTTCTGCCATTCTGCCAGCCTTGAAAGAGGGGATCACAAGGGGCAACCTCTGCCTTACAAAATGATGAAACTGTTAGACCCATGTGCACTAAGGGTGAAACAGTGCTGTTACAGACAAAGGGAAGTCAGAAATGCCAGCAATGCCCGGGGAGTGACCAGTGCTGTTTGCACATGCATGATGAAGGCGGCTGTAGCCCTCCCATCTATGAACATGGCTGCTCCTGCGGATGCTATGAGACCTGTCGAGCAACAGCTGCTGTACCCTATGGGAAGGACCACACAAGCCAAGTTTGGAGGTGCTGTGACACACAACACAGCTAAACTCAGGAAAGTAGAATGTAGGCACTGTTACAAGACATTTGGGAAGGGGCTTAACCCTACCTAACCCAGCTTTCAGTACATCTGGCCAGGGTCCCACTCTCCACTGGGGGCTAGCTGGCTGGGACTGGCCACCATGTGGATGCGTCCCAGTGCTGCTCACAGCTCTGGCACTGACCCTGGCTCAGTTGTACCAGCACTGCACCCCACTGTTTCATCCCAGGGCTGCTTTCAGGGGCAGTGTCAGCCCGAGCTTGGTCCCAGTGGCAGTGCATGTCTTGGCACGGTCCCTCACATTCCCATGGCAGTCATGGACCCCCTGAGGGATGGAGGGAGCTCTCCCCAGCTGCAGGTGGAGTGGCACCGCTTGTCCCAGGGTAGATGTTGTAAATGGAGTGGTGCCACCTAACCCACGGTGCTTCCAGTTCCAGAGCATTGGCAGCACTTCCCCTGCCCCTTGTACGCTGCAAATGGAGCAGTGCCACCACATCTGCGCCATTTGCCATCGCTGGGGCTGAGGGGGTGGGCTGATGAGGTGGACTTAACTGCATATTCATAAGCTGCTTATCTTCATGGATCATGGACTTCATGGGAGGCAAGGAGACACGATCCCTACAAAAGTCAAGGGTTCACTGTATTATCAGGAGGTGGAAAAAAAAAAATAGAGAAAGAGAAGGCCCAGTTCTCATCTCCCCAAATTCTCATTTGCTCTTTTACATTTCCTAAGCAGCATACAAATAAGAGAAAATAGAAGCAATATACCAAGTGTAGCTCAGTCTGATGCCTCTACGAAACTGCATGGCCATATGCAAAGAGTGTGTCACAGGCTGAGAAAACAGATATCCAGTAGATGCTGTTCTCCTGGAACTCTTTAGTGGTATATTAATCATTGCAAACTGAAGCTACCAGGCACAATTTAGAGTGGTTCAGAAGTAATTTGTATTTACTGTGGGTACAGAGTTCACAGGTTATTCTGAGTTGGAAGGGATCCACAGGATCATCTAGTCCAACTCCCAAGAGAATGCCCACCCAGGGGTCAGGCCCACAAGCGTGGAACCATGGGCACCACACTCCATGTATTCAAGCCTCCCACCATCTAGACCATGCCACTGAGCTCCTCATTGAATCTTCTCTTAAACACCTCCAGGGATAGCAACTCCACCACCCCCCCGGAGTTAGGGCAATCATTCACACAAAGCAGAGACTTGCCACTGGATTTCAAAAACATAAGCCTCTTGGTTAAAAAAGAAAAAAAAAAAAGGTGGTCTTAAGTTCAAGTTTCACTATTCACTTTCATTTCACTCACATAAGTGGTAGCATATACATTCACAGGTAAAATCAAAGACAAGGTTTCCTATAAAGATCATATCTACTGAAGTAACAAAATAAGCCAGGCAAGAATGTGAGCATGCATTTTGCAGCTAAGACCAAGCAGAAGCATGTTGTTGTTTTATGTCAACAGCTAGTGCAGGTGGTGGACACTGCTCTCAGTCTTGGAGATTCAGGTGTGGAACCACTTTACAAAGGCTGCTGCACAAGTCAAAGCTAGCATTCTTTAAAAATAAAAAGAAAATAAATAATAATAGTAACTTGTTGAACTTTCTTAGTTAAAACCTATTTTCTAATTTTGCATTAGAAGAATTTTCTCATGATTGGTTTGGAACAGCATTGTTAATGTCTTTATAAAATGCAAGAGGCAACACAAATTGGAAAGAATGAGAGAAATAAAAAAACACGTTTGACAAACACATGGAATAGGATACTGCTCTTTTCAACCCCCCCTTACCAGAGTCCTAATATGAAGGCATTTGATGACTCAGACATAGTTTGCAGCTTTTCTTTGCAACAAATTCTGTGCATGCTCACACAATTACACACATGAATGTGATAAAAACCAATTTAATCTAAAATCTTCACTCAGTCATTAAATCTTTCAGTAGTTTAATATATTCAGGAATGATGCTGTGGGCTAAGCCAATGTAGCCAAGTCTCAGAGTATTAGAACTATTATAAAATTCCATGTTTTTTTCCCCCTAAACTACTACCTCTTTGAGAAACTTGGGGAGCTTGAGATTGTTTTGTACATGTCCAAAGCATAATTTTGGCCAATCCTAATTACTTCACACAGATAAGGTGCTTTATATAAGATACCATTTATAGCCAAGTCATAAAAGAAATGTCTGTAATAATAAGTACTATTGTAATTGTAAGAATAAGTACTTTTAGTAAAGAGAATTGAGTCCTCTGTGGACATGTGGCAAATGAGAAATAATTTTTACTTCAGAATAAATATTTAATGCATAAATGAGGGGAATATCATTATTGTTATAAAAAATCATATAGCACTTAAAATATGATCATTAATTTGTAAGGGAACATAATCTCTCTTTTTCCCTCAGTTCTTTAACTCTTTTACTATAAAGGATTTTAATCTAAATTCCTTGTTTTCTCTCTTTGCAATTATACTCCTCACCCACTTGCTTTTAACATGAATAATGCAATAATGTAAAAACATCCCCCCTGGTCAGAAACTGACATCATTTCCAGCATAGGCAGCTACAGGCAGTTATAATACCAAGGTAATTACATACAGAATCATGTGAACTCTGACAACCCATTGAATGGTATTCCCCTCTAAACTGCAGATGAAACAAATCAAAGTGTTTATTAGAACAAAAAGTTTCTTTTGGTAGCTGAATCAACCTTACTGTCTATGTGTATACTCCTCCTAAAAATCCAGAAACAAGCCATTTAACAAAATCAGTTTGTGTACGCACCCTGACAAGTCCCAAGCCCAACAGCATGGGGAGAAAAATAAGTCAATCACAATTCCAAAACCTTTATATAGTCCAGAGTCATTCTTCTTTCTCACTCACACAACTGGAAACATCTTCCAATGAAACTGCTCAAGGCAGATACCAAGATAAAATATGACATTGAAATCCTGAAACCTATTTATATTCAGTAGTTAAAATGGGTCACATTTTAGGCTCCACTGGCATTTTGGTAAAGGGTCTAACCAAGAGACATTGGCAATTTTTCAGCAAAAGAAAGTGAATAGAATTCTTGATAAAAAAAGAAATGAAATATTGTAAAGATAGTGAAAATCCACTGTTCAATATACCATATTTTTCTTACAAATTTTATTTGAAAAACTGTGGTTATCAGAAAAAAAAGAGGTGTTTAAAACATTTAAGCGATCCATACAGAGATGTATTTACTATAATGATGAAAATGAATAAGCAAATAACTACAGTTTCTGTCAATATTCAGCACTTTCAAATCAAATGTCAAGGCAGAGTCCATTTATGTTCTGCATCTGCTGCCAAATTCAATCAAATTAAAATTGAGGGTGTAAAATTATATAATTGTCAGAGAGGACTAAAAAAATAAAGTAAAAAATAAAGTAAAAAATCCACATGTAACAAGCAGACATGGCAATACAGTTGGGTCTCCTATAATGCGGACCCGTGGTCTTAATCAGGATCTGCGTAGCCCTACTTCTATGTTGAATGGTGGCCGCACCACCACAGCCACCCGTGCCACCGCCATGGCAGGTTGCACATGCGCAGTTGCAAAATGGGTCTTCTACATCTCTAAAAATTCATGCCGCTAAGATCTGAAGCCGCAATATTGGGGGCGCAAAGTGCAAGAGGGCCGATTCTATATTTAATCTTGCATTTCATTTACAACATTTTATTAATCCTTTGGTATTTCCTATCATCCATCATGACCCATGCACTTGCAAATCACGTTTGTTTGTAGGCATGCATAATGCCTCTGAATTTATACAGTTTATCGTTTCATTGCATATAGCTTTAAATCTTGAGAGATCACTTTGGTATTTAGTCAGTCATGTCACTGTATGTGACAAAGGACCAGTGATTACAGTTACACTCAGTAGTGATGTAATAACTAGTAACAGTGAGAAAATTTGTGTAACTTATGACTTATATATGATTTTTTTTTTGGACTAAAAAAACATATAAGCTCTACCTTGAATAAGTTGCAGCACTGGATCTTGTTTATGCTACTCCAGACATGAACAAAGCAGTTATAGTCATTAGACAGTGAAACCAACTTGTGCAGGTAGAAAAGAACCTCCTGGTATATGGTAGGGTCATTGAACATGCAGGGAAGCCAATGGAAAATGAAAATGGAGAACACTTGGAGTCTTCAGCTGGTTTTATACTATATACGACATAGCTCATAGAAATGTGTTCCTAAGCTCAATTCAAACATTTAACTTAAACAGTGACCACAGAAGTGCCTCAATCTTGTGAATATGTATTTTGTTCATCATAATCAAGTAAAAGCAGCTTTTATGAACATAATTGTCTATACAAATGAATTCTTGTACAAAACTTCAATTTAATAAACTAGCAAGATTTTGCTGTGGTTTTTTTTATGATTGATGAGACATTCTAATTCGCTTTTGTATTCAATCTATCAACTTTTGTTTAAACTTTATGAAGATATATTACACGTGCATATCTCAATGCAAAATTAAGTTAGAGAAATACTCTAACATATTTCAAAATTTCACACTTAATTAGGCTTTTTGAAAAATTATAGCCCGTTTTAAGTCTCAGGGAATAAAAAAATCACATTTTCAATAATTCTCATTTTAACAGACAGGAAGTCAGACCAACTGACTGAAAAAGGCCTGAATTTTTATGGACACAAGCGTAAAAAATCACTGGATTTTAACTCCTAATTTGAAATCCTGTTCTTTGGATAAAAATAACTAAAAGCATTAAAGATGCTAAAAGAAAATTAGTATTGTTCAATACGGTTTTAAAAAATTGCTATATCATTTGCTGTAAATCAAATGTCAAATTTTTTCCATCCATGCTGATAGTTTACCATTTTACCGGTTTCTTTTGCCGCCTTATTACCAAAAATAGTTGTCTGAATGACCTTCACATACAGAAACAACACTTAAGGAGTTACCTTTTACATATGTCCATGTACAGCCTCTATTCATTAGCATAGATTAGTCTTTTTCTACTCATGTAAATAAAATTATCTAGCTTTCTAAATCAGTCCCTAAAGCATTGCCTTTACTTCAGTTTCCCACTGATCAAAGAATATATGATGAGTGGGGTAAACAGACACCTTAAAAATAGAATATTTACTGAGCTCTTGTTTGTCTACAAAAAAAACCTAAATGTTCAGCATTAAAGGTAAGGCCACTGGAGAATGGCCTAGGGAGTGCTGAGTAAAAATAAGGCATGTTTGCATTTGTTCCTTTTTGCCTTAAACTTTTTCCTCCCACCGCCTAAGTAGTTCCCTACAGCAAATTGGCTCCCATAACATTTCTTTCTCTTTTGACTTACATGGCAGCACTCCATATTTACTTGGTCATTCTCCAGTAAAGTATAACATCTTTTGGTACTGAAGACACTGAAGATTATTAACTGATTTCAAACAACTCTACCACGCATTCAATGAGTTTGCAGGGATCTTCCAACACACTCGAGACTTAGTGAGGAGCCTTGGTTTGTTCAAAGCACCAGTGATGAATCAAGTTCATTATGTCACAATCTATCTGAACTTCAATTAAACTTGGATCTATGGATATCCTTGGCTCAGGACTAGTACACAGCAGAACAACTGCTATCTTTTCTCATCAAGAGGGAAGTAATCATTGCAGTAACTCATTTTTGCTGGGGACTTTTTAAAATTTCAATATGAATATGAATCTAATTAGGAACCCAACACTGATATTCTACTGTGTTAACATATTAACATTGCTCTGACATTGTTATATTAAAAAAAACCCCAAAACATTAAAATGAGTGATGCAAGGACCTCAGAAGCCTTGGGGTTTGGAAAAGCTTCAAAAAAGAGTAAAGACATGCACAGTTAAAGAAAGAAACAAAGAGAATCCCACAATATCCTATGATCTTCCCTCCTATCCCAGATGTTTACCACCAGGGAGCTTCTTATCTCTATCATCCTCCACGTGGGGATGATCCAAAGCTATTTCTTTGTAGAATGAAAAGAAGTTCCAGCACAGAAACTTTCTGTGCTTCTCTTCTCTGCCTAACCTCTTCTCTCTCAGTTACTGCTCCTCATAGAAGATGGCTAATTTGAGAATAACAGATTCTCTTCTTTAAGAACCTTTATTATTCTCACTGCAACTTAAAGTGGGATGTTGCCCAGCATCTTCTAGCTCCATTAATTGCTGTTTCAGTATTTCAGTCTTTGTTAATTTAACCTTCCACTTTCCTGAGCAGAAAAAAGATGGCTACATAATGTCAATTCTCTTTACTCATGTTTGAGAGATGTGAAGAAAAAACGGAGGGTTTTGGTTTTTTGTTAGGCGTGTAAAAGTAAAAGCAGATTCTTGACTACTCTGGGGTAAATGGACCTTCTGGACCCAGGAGTTGCCTTATATAAATCATTAATATATAAAGCAGATCTACTCTGTTAGGCTGCACATGGGCTTAGAAAGTGAAACAAGTGAGGAAATATGAAATAAACATTAGACAGGTGAGAAACAATCAAAACCTCCTCATTTTCATCTCTACCTAATGGCAATACCTGTAGTGTGGCACTACAGTGATGTTCCAAAAGACATCTTTGTTTATGTCTAGAAATACTCAAAAATATTCATGCACAATCGTCCACAGGAGAGTGTCTGAGATGATGTATATAGCTGTAACCAAAATTAGCCACTTTTCAAAATTGTAATTGTATATAAGAGGGCTGTTGCAATGAGTATATCACTAAAAACAGACTAAAATAGTAGAGCAGCTACCATGGAAAATTCTTGTTGCAAAATTAACCTATCCATTTTCACAATATGTAATTATGCATAAGAGAAGGTTTCTTTTAGGAATGTAAAATGACTCAGTGTTAAATTATATGAGGGTTGAAACCATTCAGGAGTGTTCAGAACCAAAAACATTAAAATGGGGTTTGGAAAAAAAAATGTGGAACTACATAATGTGATAGCAACTATACAGAGTTAGAGATATTTTTGCTTACTGAGAATGCATTCATGGGAAGGTTTTATTCTACTCTGAGTAGAGGGAAACAAGAAAACATATTCTCAGCTTCTGAATATCAACATGAAAATTCCAAGATTAGCAAATCATGGGAAAATATCCCAAAAGCCATGGTTGGTGTACTTACCTTGCTTTATAGAGCTTGCCTAATATTTTTCTTATTTTGATGGTTAATTGAACACTAGAGATTTATTTTTTGTTATTTTAAGGGTCCTTCAGTTTTTGAGATCTGTGGAACCAATTGATTTCACAAGAGTGATAACATACCAGTGTCAAAATTAGAAAATGACATCAAGCAATATTGTCATTATTGCATAAAAATGATAAGAAAAATATTGTCTATACTTTTTCTTCTTAAATCAAGAGAGAAGGAAGGAAAAAAAATTAAAACTGAAAGGAAAAGAAAAAGGAAAAGAAAAAGAAGAAAAAGAAAAAACTAAAATCAGTAATAGAGAGAAGTCTGTATGACAGCCACACCTAAATATATCAAGAATGCATGGGAATTACTGAACTCAGTTAATGTTAATATCTGTCACACTTTACACATTAATAATTTTCTTCTGAGAATGTAAGAACAGAAGTTTGACGTGAATGCAGACTGTACTAAAAAAGATAATTAATAGATAGTTTAGCCACATCTATGACTTTTAGAAAATATTTTTAGATACTGTTTGTTTGTGATGAAAATGGAACGATCTACCAAGAAAACCAATGAATTTATCAGGGAAGTGAGTCTCAGTAAAAGAATGTGGTGACTTCAGAGAACAAGGAATTGCAGATATCCCACTCACCATTTCTGTTCTCAATGTAGCCATGATTTCCATAAGAATACAGATTTTCCTTTCTCAGGGATGCAGCCGAAGTCTCTTGGAAGATTTTCTGCTGACTTCAAAAGTTATTAGATGAACTAATGACTTGAGCAGGTACTGACAAGGGCCCAAACGAATTCTGTTATATACTTGCAGTCTTAGCCTGAGCTGGCCTTGGTCAGCAGTTGCTAACTTCAGAATTAATCTACTAACAGACAGATTAATTTTGTATAAAGCAGCAAAAAAACACAGTAATAAAAATTCCACAAATACAAAAAATCTGGATATGACTAATCAGAATTTTAAAAAAGGCAACAATTGTCCTTAAACAGAAAATTGACTCATCACTACCAAAGTAGAAAGCCTTGGAATAAATTCCACATACCTTTTATAAACAACAGTATTATATATTTCATTTGAAAAAAATACTTTGTTCCTTGTAAGTCAATATTTGTCTATTAGATGAAAAAAATTACCATAAATAGTTTATATGGGGTTTTTTTTGCAGGCTCAAATATTCTGAACATATCACAATTTATGGTTTTCAGACATAACTACTAAGAAATGTCTATTTAAGAAACCTTAATTTATAGCTTGTTTACAAGTCCATGACAGACTTACACACTTTCAGAATTAAATTAATTTTGAATGGAAGACAAAAATTTCATGTGACAGTTGGCTTCCATGTTTTATCCCTTCCACTACAGTACCATGTGTGTTCTGGTTTTATCTACAGATACGGAATTTATCTTTCCAATAAGTGAATGAAACTTTAGAGTAATATTATAGATTCCAGTTATTTCTTTAACTCCATAAGAGAGTATTTTAACATAAATTATGAAAATAATGAGACTTAAGCCTCTAAGTATTTTATTGAGTCTGGGAAAAGTATTTGATATAAAAAAGCTTTCAAAATGAAACAAAAATTTTCTTCCCACACGCATTCTGAAATAGCTGTGCTAACATTTTTCTATTTTTATACATGTTTCTTCCAGGAAAAAAATCAGCTGCTGGAGTATTTTTGGAAACAGAATACAAAAAGAATGTGACCAGAGCTATGGTATTTTAAATAAAAGTATGAATATGCTTGGGGTTTTTACAGTATTTATCCCATTCTGTAAATCACTCAGCCATATGAGTTTGGTGGACTCTTTTTTTTCCTGGGTAAATAACTACATTTTTAATCCTAGATTACAGAAGAGGTTTGGTTCCATACAGAGAAATATAAACTCTTATTGACATCTCCTCTTCAATTTTTAAAACAAACATCATTCCCTTTTCTTCTTCTGGAAGATGAGAATAAAAGACAGTATCTCTCATTAAAAATTAATACCATGTTTGACAACTATTCTGTGCTTAAATTAACTAAGATAATTTCTGTGATACTGAGCTGTTCATTTTTACAGGAGTGTTTTATTTGTGTGGTCTTTCATGGCTGTGGGAAATATGCAACAAAGCTATAAAAAAAAAAAGAAGAGGAGGAGTCTTCTAAGGATATTTAACCACCAACACATTATACTTTCCTATAAAAAGAATCGTGAAGCAGTGCATCTTGAATGGATCTACTCTTTGAAACATGAAAACAAGCAACAAAACATATTGTGATCTTCATGTATATATTCACAAATACTAAATTCTCCAGTAGGGTTCACAGCGATGAACTCTCCGAAAAGAGTCTTACCAACCAGACTGAGAAAAAAGAAAAGTCAAATTGCTCAGACAACTTGAGGACAACACTATATGGTCAAATACCTTCCTTACTTGAGACATCAAAAGATATTTCCTAGAGAATGTCAATTTATTTAGGATTAGGAGAGACTTGACTAAAGTGAAGAACTTCAACTCACAAATGTTGGATGCCAAACTCATTTCCAGGGCCCCAGTCATTAAAGTTTCTTTAAGTGGAGGAAGCTAAACCCAGAGCTGGGCACATGCCATACTCACGGAGCACAATAAAGGAATGGTCGTGCTTATGCACTTGAGGCTTTTCTAGGCCAATAGTAAGACTTTCCTGGAAGCTGGAGAACCAGAGACTTTATTTTCCTTCTTTTTTTGTTTCATTTTATTTTTTCCAGTTTCCCATCTACTCAGAGCTAGCGTAAAATAACCTGGCAATTTCAAAATACTAATTAAACACAATTCAGTCAAAATTTTAGTGGCTTTCTCTTATATTTTGTTTAATTTGTCTCAGACTTTTAGATGATAAACAATAGCTATTTCAAATAATTATTTCAGATACATCATTTTTCATTAAGACTCATTTACAATATGGATAGCCTTTACTATTAGCATTTTTCACTGCTTCTTAATAACTGGAGTTACTTCTTATCTTGAAACTTCATCCATCCCCTGCTTGGCTTGGCTTGCAATGCAATTAAGTTTATTTCAGGCATCATGACACTGCTTTCAGATTGAATTATTGCATCAATCATTACACAGTAGTAGCAGTTATTAGTGCAAATTCAAGATGCAGAAGTATTAATGACAGCAATGGGACCAGAGTAGAATAGAACTGTATTAATTAGAAAGAACATAAATACTAAATGAATTTCTATCAAAATCAAGAGACCTTAATCTGAGACAAAAATGTCAACCATGCCACTACTTAAAAAAATACCACTTTATTGATTTGTTATTAAGACATTTTGAATAAAAGATATGTTAGAAAAAGGGTTCCACTTGCAAACTAAAGGAATGTTTTGTTTTAGCTGGAAAAAGAGAACTTGTATGACTTTCATCATCACTGAGAAAATAAAAAATTAGTCTTCTAATGACACAAATGGACATTTCGTTGTTTGGGGTTTTTTTTGTTTTAGCCAGAGAAGGATGGAGAAAATAATCAGTTTGTCATATAGCTCCACATGGAAGACTCCCAACTTCTGCCTGTAAAGTTTTCCAAAAGTGTAATTCTTACCCACTTTTGTAAAACGTTTTGGGCTCCTTAACTCAAAGGCATTGCATAATTGTAAACCATTACTGTGTCTATGCTGTTACCCTCAGGATATGAAACATTTTTGTGGCCTGTGATTTCACTCTATACAGTGGTCTGCCTGAACTATTTCTGATGTTGTTTGCAGCTGTAGGAACTGGAGCATAGTTATTTTTTGGTTTGTTTGTTTTTTTAAAAGAAGAAGACTCCTAAATATTTTGTTTCAAGGGACCCTTCTCAGTTTGAGGAAGTCATTTTCCTTTTACAATCTTCTAGCGGCTTGTATATTGGAGCTTCTGAACAATTGGCTCAAGTTACGCTCCATAAATATTCAACAAATTTGCCCCTCCAGTAAAACAACGTTGATGATCTGCTTTCATGAGCTGTTAATCACATTCCATCCCTGCTGTGAGGGCTTGAATCAGCCGTTCAGTAGACATGGTTAGTTTACAGATCTGAGGGCGGAGGCCAGTGAGCAGAGAGGTTAAGAGGGGAGTTTTATCCAGCACTGGAATAGGCAACATGGATTGCATTATTCTGCAAAGCAAGGAGAGGAAAGCTGTATGACACTTTGCAACTAGTCTTTTGGTGAAGACAGGCACTAGTGACCAAACCCCCAAAGATTACCTTTGCTTTCTCCCTTCAGTAAAGGGTGTGTGCATGGAAAGCAAAAGGCCTGGTTTTATTAAGCAAATTTAAAAGCTTTTTTATGCATTTTATGTAAGGAAGGAAGACTCTGGTTTTCTTAGGTTCTGACATTGTTCATACATAGCCCTTAGGTTTTAATTTTTGGTTAAAGAAATAAAAACCAAAAGTGAATATCATGGCCATGAAAGGGCTGAGGAAAATCACTAAATGTATGAAGTAGTGTCAGTGTGCACACTGAAGAATAGCTTCTACTTGAGTGAGTTTACATGTTTACTGACAACAACACCAGGTTTAGGTTCAATCAAACCTTGAGCTAGGGGACCACATTCTAGTCCTCAGTTTCCCATCCTCTTCTTGAAAACCTTTTCTCCCATGTGTGAACGGAAGTGTTGCTAACCATTTTCTGTGATTCACAGGTTCCTGTGAGGAATTGCTATACTAAGAAATTCCTTTCACTGAGGCATTATCTGATAGAGTACCTACCATTATCTGTTTCAGTCTTTATGGAGAACAAGTAACTTTTAATTTCTTCTCTGCCTAGTAGGAGCAGAGTAATTAAAGTAATTATATCCTTCATTCTTTCTGAGGTGGTTTCCCTTTCACCAGGTGTATTGAAAAAAATGTTTCTTTGCTCTCTGTGAAACAATACTCCTGCTACTCTTTCAAATACAGTTGCTGGCAGGCTACAGCACTAGTCTCCAAACACTAGGATACTATCTAGTATTTGGATGAAGGATTTGTAAGATTTAATCACCCATTTGTCAAGTAGTATTTTGAAGAATTTTGCATGATCCATTTCATTCAGGCACCACACAGGGTGCAAATACTCGGCGGTATATTGTGACCAGTAACAGAATTAGAAGTCATTACACTTACTTTCACGAAATTGATCTGCACTGTTGATAAGGACTGCTAAACATAAACTGAGACTCTATGAGGAATGAATTCCAGACAGACATTCCTTGTACACCACCTGCGGAAGGTAACAAGTAGGACTTAATACTATCTCTAGCCTTGAGCTTGTTTTCCCCCTAACATTTCCCCAAGGTTCAGTTCAAAAATATAACTCTGTTGTGATTCAGTAAAATACATCAAGCTCCATATGAAAGACTGTGCTTACCTTGGACTTAGCAACCACTATGGGTTATACAACAACTTTTAAGTGTCTACTTAAGTAGGAATATGAGAAATTAACATTATCCAATCACCCAATGAAACAAGCACCTGCATTGGTTTAGATGCATGCACTCAAAATGATTGATTTGTTTGTGAAAAATAATGTGAAGTGTTAGGTGTTTAATAAAAGACTGGATGTGGAACTCAGTGACATGGTCTAGATAATGGGAGGCTCAGATAGACAGAGCGTGGTGCCTATGGCTCTGGAGTTGTGGGTTCGACCCCCTGTGTGGGCATTTGCTTGGGAGTTGGGTTAGATGGCCCATGTGGGCCCCTTCCAACTCGGAATATCCTGTGATCCTGTAAAATAGTTTGGTTTTAATATATTTACTAAATATTTTTCAGCAGAACGCTTTGTTTCTAATCTGTGATAGATGAAAATCTTCTGTCAGAAGCACTAGACTCAAATGTAATGTTCCTTTGAATGCAGGTAACCTAGCCTGATTGAGAGCTTGGGCTGCCTTTCACTGTCACTGGCTTCTTCTACAGAGGCAGTAATTTGAGTAAAATATTCATATGTTCACTGTTCTTTACTGCCTTCCCAAAACTCCTTCCTCTCTACTCTCAGAGGTGATTCTCCCAGCAAGATTCAGACTTATGTTACATATATCAAAGGAAAAGGTATGATGCCTGAGAGATGAAAAAAAATAAAATAAAATATATGACCTCAAAGATTTAGAACAAAGTATGTGACCTCAAAAGTCTCAGCAACCTATAGGGCCTAGGTCACTCACATGAGGAGAGGGCAACTCAAGCACAGCTTCCAGTACTTTCTCGCTTGGGGCTAAATCATGTGTTAAGTTTCCCCATTGACTCTACAGCAAAGATATGCCTATAAATGGTTCTTTGAAATCATTGAAGTTGAGTAACTTCATAACATGAGAGCCAACAACAGGTCCAGTGCATTAGTTTTAAAATACTGAGCTTGCGCCAATAGTATTGATAAACACCTGGATAGAAAGAGGAAAGGGCGTTTCTTTCAGGTTTTGTGCTATTTGCTAGGTAATACGAATTACATATTTTGGGGGTGTGCATGGGTCTATCTGCTTCTGCAAGGGCTTAGTCTTCGTGAAATTAGTGGTCTCTAAAGAATTTCAACTATGAGCACAGATGAATGAGATTTGGTCTTCAGTAGCTTTTCAGCCTTGCACCAAATAAGAACAAGTGCTAGGCTAAAACAGACATTTTCTAAGGTTTCAGCTCAATATGCCATTTTCTACTGCTGAACTAAACAGAACAGAAAATGAGGTGTTTCAGCAGCTTCCAGGATGCACGTGTAAACTGGTTTTTCCTCTTTGCACGAGACAGGTATTTATAGCCATTTCTCAGCCTGCCTTTTATTCTGCTTTTATTTGGCAAGTGTGGGTTAGAGTTAAGCCTTGGTCTACTATGCAGGTGGGAATGTTTGTAAATCCATACTGAAAAAAGTGACTGTAGTACAGTATAAAAAGGCTGCTGTTAAAATGATGGCACTATACTTCCTGGCAAGATAGTGTCTCTATCATAATATCTGCATAATGATTTTCAGTCTGCATCAAGAATGCAGAATAAGACAACCTGATAAGAAGTGAGAGAAATTGGAATTTTCATTATAGCTTACAATGTTCTTTACAAGTCCTGACTTAGCTACTGGAAATGTTTGCAAATTGCACTGCCTTTAAATGCTGCTATTTAAATCAATAGCTTTAAAATTGCCAGCTTCCACAGAAAATAAATAGCATGCAACAAAAACAACTAAGACCATTTTTGTAACTTAAAAAGAGGTATAAGCTTGGGTTCAGGTTTAACACTTGAAAAGCTAAAAAGAATACCAAAAATATTCAAAAAATAAAGTACAATTAAATATAGAATTTCCAAAAAAATAACCAAAAAGCTTTTTCTTGTGGTGCTACCCTTGCTAAATACTAGAGACAGCAATACTTTTAAGAAAACTCTTGTCTTGTCTCCTATTCCCTACATTTGTGTTTGTAGAGGGATTTTTTTATATATTAACAACCTATTTTGTATTTAAGAGAAGTTCTTTTGAATTCACTTCTACCTAATAAAGTCTCTAAAGAGGTTTTAGTTGTGAAGAGATTGTGATTTGTATACATACAGATGAATCCTTCTAATAGCTATTTAAATGAAATAAAATAAACATTTAATTTCTAAAATCCCCAGTTTATATACAACATTTCATTCAACATTCATTCATTCTTACAAACCAACTTTTTTCAGCTTTGGATAATTTGATTGTGGCAATTCAGTAATGTTGTATGTCTAAGGAGTGAGTTATTTTTCTAAACTGCGTCTTTTTCACATATTTATGAAACATTTCTGAGACTTCTGTGTCTCCACTGAGAAAAAAAAGATATTGTACTCCTTGTGGTTTACCTTGTCTGGACCTCTAAGAATCCTTGCCCCTCTTTACAGCATGTAGAACTCCATTACAGGTTCACACAGGTTCACAGGTTATTCTGAGTTGGAAGGGACCCACAGGATCATCTAGTCCAACTCTCAAGCAAACACCCACCCAGGGATCAGGCCCACAAGCGTGGAACCACAGGCACCACAGTCCATCCATCCAAGCCTCCCTCCATCTAGACCATGTCGCTGAGCTCCTCATTGAGTCTTCTCTTAAACACCTCCAGGGATGGCGACTCCACCATTACACACAGTTCATATAGGAAGTAGGAGTAATTACAGGGAAATATTTCTATCTATTGGCTATCATTGGTGAAGATTTTCATATCATAGAAAGGGGTTATAGATATTAGCAATGAAAAGAGAGATTTTTCTTATTGTTTGTTTCTATTCATCCATTTTTGAGTGCTCTTAAAATATGCCTAATTCCCACACAATATGCAAACTGTAAGAAGGGCCATTTTCTGGTTGCCCTATCACATTAATTAGACAAGCACTTAGCTTGTGTCAATTCTTCAAGTAAGATACCATTATAATTAAAACAGCAACCTTCTTTTGGGAGGGCATTTTAAGCCTTCTTGTACCATTTGATTACCATTTGAAAACTACTATTTTTCAATGGCAAATTAAAATTGCACTATTACTACATTTCACACCAAAGATAATATCACAGCTAATGTAAAACTGCTTCTTAAGACCTCAAAAGGTCCTTTTAAAGCAAAGACTCAGTGCCTAAACATGTCTTCTCAAAAAAACCTTCTGCCTTCTGGCTAAGAAATGTATATGTGTATCAGTAATGAAGGAATTCCATGCATTATATGCCAGATAGCAAATTATTTTATGAATATTTTTATATTTTTTTCATTTAAAGTTACATGCAACTTAATTTCATGCACAAATCTTGATCTTTTTTTTTTTGTCTAAAAATAAAGTCATACTTCATGTTTTCCAAAAGGAGAGATTTCTTTTTTGGTTAAAAATTATAGCATTACCTTGGAATTAAAGATTTGTGATATCAGCTTCTCTCTTTAGGTTCCTATTCATAAAACTTAAACCAAATAATTATCTACATCTAGAAAATATCAAGGCCTAAAACGTATCTTTCAGATCAATAATTGACAAGTAATTTTAATATAGAATAGTTATCTCGAAAAGGATACAAGACCTAAATAAACATTAGATACAATTCCACCTAAGCTAGGCAGATATGCAGATTTGTCACCCAACAACATATAAAGAAATGCTGACACTAATTTTCCATTTAGTTGTCTTTTTCTGCCTACCTCTGATAACTTATTTCAAATATACAACTAAATAAACTGGTGGCGTCATTTGGCACACATCACTGTGTGATGATCTACCACAACTCAGTGGAAAAAATTCACAGACATACCTCTTAGAAACATTTATCCAAGCTCCTTTTGTGGGAGCTATGGTGTACATAACATCCTTAAGGCTGCACGGCTATTATCTCTGCAATGAGACCTACTGCAAATCACTGCCAGATTTTACCTTCTCTCCATACACCTCCTTTCTGCCTATGGCTTGTCTTTCCTCTCTGCACGTCTTAGTTCTTGTTGCTGCTGCACTACCACTTGAAAAGCTGGATAAACACCACATCCAAACAGATGTACTGTTGATCTTCTCAATAGCTTTTTTAACCCAAAGTCTTGGAGGTCTTGGTATTATGTATCTAAAACCACAGCCAGTCAGAAAAAAATTTAGAATCTGCGTTTATTTTTAAGTTGATTCATAGGGACAAGATCATATGTGTGAGCTCTTTACGAAAAAGAAATTTTCACTTGTATTAATTTTGAATGCTATCAGTCATTAAACAGCTCAAGGTTCATGAAGAGCAGCATTAGTTAAGCTTAAAAACAGGCAAGATGGAAGAAAATTTATCACTCTGTGATATAATTTCACAGAATAGTGAAATATTTATGAAGTAGACGTTTTTCTTATACCACATTTTTTCTGCTAGTAGATTTTTCCCTTCAGTTTTCTATTTAACATAACTGATTCAGAATCTCTGACATGTGGGAAGTGATCAGAATCCTAGAAACATGTGTGAATAGAAAATCCACTTTAGTACAGTGGTGAGTGTCCCGCCTCTCATGTGGGAGGATGGGGTTCGATTCCCAGTGGGTCCGTTTAAGAGTTGGACTTGATGATCTTTGTGGGTCCCTTCCAGCTCAGAATATTCTGTGATTCTGTGAATCTCCAAAGTATATAACATGTTGCTGTTGAGTGCTGCAGACTCGTAAAAGACTTATATTACCAGAAAGTTTCAGAAGCTTGGTTTAAAAATACACTAATATTTTATCAAAACTAATGACCGTTTGAAACATTATTTTGTAATCGGCAAATTACTATTCTATCCCCCAAAGTTTCTTTCCTCCAATTTCAGGTGTTCCACTTCTGCTCTTAATTCCGTTCTTTCTCTTTGTTTAATTTTTTTTTTTTTTTTTTTTTTGCAAAACA
>WEKX01012642.1:53011-65622 GCA_013390025.1 Pitta sordida
AGGTGCTGGAACGAGTTCAGAGAAGGGCAACTAGGATGGTAAAGGGGCTGGAAGATAAGCCGTATGAGGAGAGGCTGAAAGAGCTGGGTTGTTTAGCCTATAAAACAGAAGGCTCAGGGGTGACCTTCTTGTTGTCTATAACTATCTAAAAGGAGGTTGTAGTCAGGCAGGGGTTGATCTTTTCTCCTTGGTCTCTGGTGGCAGGACGAGAGGTCATAGCCTTAAGTTTCAACAGGGAAAGTTTAGACTTGATATTAGGAAAAGGTTTTTTACTGAAAGAGTGATCCAGATGTGGAATGGGTTGCCCACAGGGGTAGTTGAGTCGCCAACTCTGGAGGTGTTTAAGGGTAGGCTGAATGAAGTGTTGAGTGATATTTTCTAGATGTAGATGATAGGTTAGTTGGATTATAGGTTGGACTAGATGATCTTCAGGGTCCTTTCCAGCCTTATCTATACTGTGATACCGTGATACTGTACTTAAATAAATATCCATGTTCGTTATCTTAAATAACAAACGTATATTTGTACGCACTTTGAATGTAAGGGTACATGAACCCCAAAGTAAATCTCTGTATGTCATAGGATATATGATCAATAGATTAAAAATTAATCTTTATAAACTTTATTCCCTCAAACATAAACCCTCATGGGCAATATTCCAATCACATGTTCTCTATTTAAAAACCTGCATATATGTATGGCAGATAACTTTAAGATTCAGAAACAGTTGCCAGATCAAATTTAAGGACTGAATAAAAAATGTCAGAGCTCAGTGGAGAAACCACTCTTGACCTTTGGATTAACTCTGTTTATTCTTCTAATGGGCTTGAACCACTTCTATAGGCAGTGTAAGGACAGTAGGATTCTGTAGATGATGGAGAAATATTTGAACGTGTGACTAACAAATGTACATAAACCGCCAGTTTCCTCTAGAAGTACCCAACTTTTTACCATGTCCTGCTTCTGCTCATATTAGGTCTTGCCTAGATTAAGTTAGCTGAAGTTTGAGGCTGCATTTGGAAGCAGTTCAAATCTGCACTAGCTGACAAACCATTGTTAGATTACCGTAATGTAAACCATAGCTATACTGACACACCTGGACGTTCTGCAAGTTGCATATGCTCCATTTACAAGCCTTCCTCCTTCAGTTTCTTGGGAGACACAAATTGACCTTTTCTTTTCAAATTAGACAGTTATATATTCATATGACTTTAAATCTGGTTGTTGGTTCAGAAAGGGGACTCTGAAAGGAGGTTGCAGTAAGTTGGGTACCTCCGTCTCTTCTCTCAGGCAACCAGCAATAGGACAAAAGTCTTAAACTGTGCTGGGAGAGGTTTAGGTTAGACATTAGGATGAAGGTCTCTACAGAGAGAGTGATTAGACATTGGAGTGGGCTGCCCAGGGAGGTGGTGGAGTCACTCTCGCTGGAGGTATTTAAGAAGAGACTGGATGTAGCGCTTAGTGCCATGATCTGCTTGACAAAGTGTTGTTTGGTCAAAGGTCGGACTCAATCATGTCAGGGGTCTTTTCCAACCTAAATGATTCTGTGATTCTGTAATAATAACAGTTTGTTCACAGCAATCCTATATAGTAATGTTTCAATAACAAAGATAAGCTATACTAATATCAGTTTAAAAAATATTTGGCCTCAAATCATACTTGTTAGGAATTTAACTACACAGCAAAATATTTGCACTTCTTCACTGATTTTTCAACATGCTGTTAAATTCTAGATTCACAGAGGATAGGTGGGCTTGACAGAAAAAAGGTAATTCACATTTTTATCACTGAAGAAACCATGTATAATGGGCATTGTGATTTGGAGAGCTGCACAATTTAATAGTAATAAAAAATTTTTACCACTACTTGTTCTTCAAGGAAAGTCACAATTTTATTTGAACTCCATTCCTATTAACAAGAAAGGCAAAGGTGTCTCTAAGGAATAGTAATTCTGGTTCTTCTCTTTTCTGTTTGGCACACACTTTCTCAGGAAAGCTTTTTAGTCAGTAGCAGTCTATTAAGGTAAGAGCATTGTGGAGAAAGACGAACACAGTTCCATTCAGGTTGCATTTCATTCTTCAGTTCCATTCTTTCAGATTCTACTACTAAAATTACATAAACAAAATATCTGTTTTGACAAAATTATCATGTCAAGTTGAGAATGGGGGGGTAGAGATGAGTAGTGCAATATATTTAGCTATTTATATCTACCTATTAATTTACTATTTCATATCAATGGGAGAAAAAACCAAAACAACTTTGTTTATTTCTCTTCCAAACATTTTTCTCTCTATTATCCAGGAGTAAACTCAGTTATATTAATGTATTTCCCAAAAGAGTTCTTCAGTCAATATTCATGGGTTTTGTCTTTGCTTTGCCAATTCAAGAACTTTTCATCATCAAGTAACATTACTAGCTACTATATGGATAACAGACACAAATCCATGATTAAATACACTTTAAAGAATGAAGAAGCAGGAAAAATTGTTTTATTCATAAATGGTTAGCATATGCAGTAATCCCTTGCTACTTTGGTGTTCACATTCGTGGGTTCAATACATCTCAATTTTTTTCCCCGCATCTTTACTGTCTTTACCGTCTTTACCGCATTTTCCGTACTTATTGTACTATTACTTTGTGGATTTGGCTTATCAAGGTATCTTTCTGGAGCCAGCCCCCCTCAATATTTGAGAAATTACTGCAATTGAAACACTACCATTATGAAAAGCATATTGTAAAAAAGAGGACATGAGAAAAAAAAGGGGGGTATTAGGTCTTCTGCTTTTTAGAAGGGGTTTTTTGAACATTGTCTTGATATGTATCCTTTTATTAAGTCCTTTCTAGATAAATCCTATGCAACCAAGCATGGAAATGCTTGGCTTTGAGACATATTCTTCTTAACGAAGAAATATATGTACGTCAGTTAACAGAATTATGTGGTACTCCAAAGAATAGCATCCACAAGTATGAGTCTGTTGAACTGGGGAGCGATCCATAACTGCCTGTATAAATTGTTGAAGAAAAAGGTTGGGTAAAAATCTTCTCCTTTTCATGGGTAGAGTTAGATCCAGAGAGACACATTTCTCTTGCATACCCTGCTACTGATGAAGTAGGTGCCTGAGCATCAAAAAATGCGCTGCAGTATTCATAATGCTGACATCCATAAATAAATACTCTTAGGATTTTCTTATTAGAAAACAATAATTTTTAAGGGGAAAAAGAAAATATTTATTTTGAGACTATGGAAAAATCAGAAACTTCTGTCGTGCAAACAAAAATGTTATTGACATTTCAGCTAGGAATTATTTCAGACAATAGAGATAAGGTTGGGCACTACTATAATGTCACTAAAGAAAAACCATATGGAGCATAACAATATGTCATCATGTTGCCTAAACTCATGTCCATCATTAGAGGTGGGTTCATAGGGCAGAAGTCCACTGCCTCTCAGATAAATCTTATTCTATGTGTTATAGATAAAAGCACCTTCAACAGCAACAGCATCCCCATTTCCTACTTTTGTGAGTGTTTGTTCTGTTTACAAAATCTGGGCAAGGCATGAGAATGAATCCATGAGACATTTTTATACAAAAATATTAGAATATGGCTATTAATAGTTGGATAATAATTTGGATGGTAACAACAGGGCAAGTTAGAAGAGGGAGAGGGAAGGAGACACAAAGCAATTTTTTTTTTTTTTTGAATGCATGTATTCTTTGGATATGAAAGAGAAAAATATGTAAAAACAGATGTGGAACTACAAAGCTTCCCCACAGACTCCTTGAGAACGAAGATGTACATAAAAAGCAGTCTGTGTGGCCATTAAAGTACAAACTGATTGAGAGAGAGGATATGAGAAATGTTACAGCAAGCACATAATTCATCACAAAAGTTGTGATGTACATAACTATCCCAGAGTAGCAGAGAATTAGTCTATCTTGCACGATTAAATACAGCTACTATTGCAAACATGAGGAAATCACTGCATGGCTTATCTTGGGCATGCAAAGTTTGTTAAGAAAAATAGTGCATTTCTTAGAAAAATCTCATATAGCTGTAGCAGAGGTAGATAAGTTATAGTCCTAGTCCATAGCAGCTAAAACTACACTATTACAACATTGTTGATAAAAATAAGATCCTCTTCTCATCTGAGAATCTCATTCAATCCTTTGGAACAGAATGATGGGTAGTTCTTAATATTGTCCAAGGCAAATTCCAACGGTAGCTCATCCTCATTTCTGAAATACCTGTAGCCTCTCTAAATGTCAAGGGCAGTTACCTACCACGGTTTTGAATTACCTAAAAGAAAATGTCTCACTATGTTTTCTGTAAGATTTTTAAGAGTTATAGAACTTTCCATGATGAATTTACAGTCTGAATACGTGGGCTTTTTTGGTTTTTGTTCTGTAGCATTATTCTCACTTTCATGATTGCAGTCAAAAAAAAAACCCTAAATATCCCAGGTTTTTACCACTTTTAAATGGTCTAGGGGGACTTCAGTTAGTTAAAGTCACAATGGCCATTCTGAATTTCTCATTTTGTTCTCTTTTTTTCCCACATTTTTCTTACACTTTGTAACACTTAAGCATGTAGGATTTTACTAGTGAGAGACACTTAAAAAATACACATGAATTGTATGGTAAGTGGAAAGTGTGGTTTATGTCTTTGTTTTGTCTTTATTATGATAATTTATTAACCATCATAATTATCATTATTAATGATATATCATTGGTTATAATGCATCAAAGGGATTTTTGTAATTTTTTCACATCTTCTGCTGTTGCTCTTGTCTCCTCAATCTCTATCATCCTAATCAGCTTCCATTCACCCCTGTTTCAGTGTACGTTCTGAAACGTTTTGGTTATTTTCTGGATTTCATAGACCAGCACATCAAATTTACCTCTTCTTAAAAGTGTATATTGCCGAAAAGCAGCTTTCCATTACACAGAATCACACAGAATCACAGAAAATTATGAGCTGGAAGGGACCCACAAGGATCATCTAGTCCAACTCACCATCTAATACCCATACAGCGACCAAGGGCACATCCCAGAGCATAATAACAACCTAGATGCCCCACAACCTAGCAGGCCACTCCGAGCCGGAGGGGGCCCAGGNTGTGCTCTGGAATGCATTTCATGTTAAATTGTTTCATGACTTCTTTCCAATATCCAAACATTCAGCCCAAGCGAAATGCTGAATTGGGTGGTCGCTATTGCTTTGTGGTAGAGGCAAAAGCAAAACATCATGTGTGATCTCAACATCATTGAGTTATTTATCTATAATTCAGAAGCAATGTGGCTGAATCAGCATTATTGGCTCAGTAAGAGGTGTCTGGTGTTAACTCTTCTGTTGCCTATCACTATGCACAGAAATGAGACAGAGCAAATCCCTACCCTGTCATCCCTTTTAACTGAAAATGCCTAAAAAGTCTGTGGAGACTTTGTATCAAGAATGACAGCAGCATCTGTTAAGAATCCACTTTAGCATAATAGTGAGTGTCCCTGCCTCTCATGCAGGAGACAGGGGTTTCGATTCTCACAAAGGAGGTAGTGGTGCTGTTTAAGAGTTGGATTCGATGATCCTTGTGGGTCCCTTCCAACTCAGAATATTCTGTGAACCTGTGAATCTGTCCATGTTTGCTTTCCTCCACATTTCATGCATAATCAAAATAGAACAGAAATTATTAAGTGTATAGCATCTTTGACTCAGACTGTCTGTATTTTCCAGACTAATTGTACGGCTTCGCTCTCCTACTCAGACTGCTTCAAAACTTCTCCAGCTGGCCATATTGCTTACACACAGCATCAGACAATATTACCGTCTCCAAATAAATTGGTGCTATCATTCAAATAGCAGCTTCGCTATCCAAACCTAAAGCCATAGCAGTCTTTTCACATAATTAATGAAATTATAATTTGTAACAATTTGGAGGGCATTGCCGTTGCACATTACAGCAGTACATATGAATTAAAACATCAACCAAACACAATTGTGTTCAGAGTTTGGTAGTAACAGACAGGTGTTCATATGCAGCTATTTCATAACAAAAGGCTGAACTCTTTTCTCCTTCGCATAGTGAAATCACATTATCACTTAAACCAGAGCTGAATTTATCCATTATTTCAGCCAAGGATCTGAACTGTTTGAAGCAAAGACTCAGAGTTAATTTTCACCCACTTATTCCCATATAGCTCTACTGAAGCTAATAGAGTTGCAGAGGTCTGACAAGAATTTGGCTGCAGTTTTCTAAGCACATCTGTTCGTTTCATGACAGACAATTTTTTGTGGGTTATGTTAGTTAGAACAGAGCCAGATGCTGATTCCTTTCACAAAGAAACTTATTCTTTGAGTGATCCCACTGATACCAGCACCTTGTTTTGACTAAAGAGCAGCCAGTCCATGTGTGACAGTGACTCACCATAGGAAAATTTTCTGGTATGTTCTGTTTATCTGTTTCATCCCCTTAGCCATCAAACACCTTGTCAAGCACAAACAGTGTCACTTTCTACCAGGTAAGTGCTATGGAATCCTGAGAGAAGATAGGATACAGTTTGTCTTTATGGTCAGATATATCCTGTTTATATTTCTGGATGCTCTTAAATTATGTGCTGGCCAGACAAGTTTCATAATCTGTAGGGATTTATAGCAAATCTCACAGAAATGGGCAAAGAGAACCTATTCTTAATCAAGATGCCCTTTTATTTCATCTCTTCCCTCCCTCCATAGATCCATAGCCACCAAGCCAGCACCATTCACCTATGCAGATGGCTGTGAGACTCCTGGCTCAAGAGGGGACACAAATGTCTTGAATCACTAAGTAACTACTCCTCAGATATGTTTGTATATGCTGAGGGCTCCATGCCTATGCACCTGGCTCGAGACAACATATTTTCATTCAGTTGTTGATGATGAATCCAGTTGAGAAAACAACTCATTTAAATTCTCTACAGCCTGTTTACTTCTACATCTAATTCATTACCTGATCACTTCTAATTAGAACAGTTGCAATGGCAGACTCATTTTGTTCAGTGCAGTTAACAATTATTTCCTCCCAGTCAGGATACAGGACCTGTCCTAGTAGGGTAATCTGCAAAAGAATCCTGAAAAATTTAGGTTTGTTTGCAGATCAGAAGGAAAAGGTTAATATAAAAGTCTTAAAAGAAATATTTAGGTTTTATAACAATTTTCACAGTAGTGAAAAGATTTTAGTTCTGTATTATTTTTCAGTTATTGTTAGCACTTTCCATTCACAGAATTTGTTTGCCGTAATGATAATATACATATTGCTTCCCTTTTTTTTTTAATCTGATCTTCTTCTATAATTATAAACAAATTTCCCTACACATTTTGGTGTTTGGACCCCCAAGATTTCTCAGCTTACAACAGAATAATAGGAAGAAAGGTACTATCATTTAAGAAAAACCATATGTGACAAACAAATGCTTAGTATTTGGGCTTCACTGTAATTTTCTCACAGCAATATCTTGTTTTTACTGGGACTGTTGCTGTTGTCATGTATAACATACAGGACAGAATGCTGCTAGTTGAGAAATTAAAATTTCCGAAAGCAAAACCAGAATTTTTCACCTAAGCAGGAAAAAATATTAAGCTCCATTTTCAGTTAAAAATAAAACAGAGTAAGAGTAGTAAGTGTTTGAGTTCCACTAAGTAATAATAATTACATTTAAAGCACTCTGTGGACTACCAGCTTTGAAGTGAGTAGAAAGAAAAGTAATGATAGATGGTGTTCGTGTGCTCAATTTTTAATAGCCAGAAGCAGTAATTCAGCTCAGTTTGATACTAATTAAAGACTTATTAACTCTCTTTCAGCTCTGCATCCAGTTGTGCACTAAAATTATACATTTTGACATAATTTCTTTCCTACTTGTGTCCTTGAGCATAACAAGTGAATGTCACTGTACCTCGGTAATCTATGTATCATTATACAATTAGAAGTGCTTGCTTTCATAATTGTAAATTAGCTGTGTGGGTTTGAGTAGCATGTTGCACTTATAACTGATTTGCTGTTTTTCTATTATCTCTGAAACAAAATTAGACTTATAAGAAACGGTAGAATGTCATTAGTCTGCTTAATTAATTAATTAATTGAAGCATTATTCATCTAGCAGATGCATTATGTGAAGTAAGATGAATTTAACATCAGAACTTCTGGTTTGTATCTCATACCTTTCCATTAGCCTGCCTCAGGTTTTAATTTACAGATTTCAATTAAACACAAAGAGTTGAACTCAAGTCAGGTGCAGCATTTTCCCTAAATCAGCTGTCTTGTGGCCGCTTCTGAGCAAGAGGATTCTCTCTTTTTGGGTTTGTTACTGTAACACTCCTTTGGCTGTTCCATCTAAACATCCACTTTAGTACAGGAAAAATCCACTTTAGTACTGTGGTGAGTGTCATCCCCTCTCATGCGGGAGACTGGGGATTTGATTCCCACCAAGGAGGCAGTGGTGCTGTTTAAGAGTTGGACTCGATGATCCTTGTCGGTCCCTTCCAACTCAGAATATTCTGTGATCTACCCCTGCAAGTTTATTCTGAGGTCCAAGCACTCATTCCTCTTTTCACCCCATGTTGTACTATTCAGGATATAGCAAGGTTTAAAAATTAACTCCCAACAGAGTTAATGTTGCAACATCACCTTGCACCAGCTGATGGCCTGTTCCTCAGGTTGTTTCTTAGTGTTTGTGTCCTGTGTGCTGTTCCTGTCTGTCTCATACAGCGTCATGTGCCCAGAATCATCTCAGGAGGGCCAAAGATCAGATTGAAGAAACCTTGCCTCAGACATGAGGCAAAGGTCTCAAACCCTGAGAGAAGGATCAGCCACATTCACTTTGCTGCGAAATAGTGGTTCTCATTTTCAGGTGTTAGTGATAAACCTTCCCTTCCAAGGGCAGGTGTATAACCTGACAGTTTCTTGCTCAAATCAATGTATGAACGTAAGTAGATCCAGTTATTTCTTTGGCCTGCTGTGACCTTCACCCATGAAAGCCTCTGGTTCTGTACCCAATGCGACAGCAATATTAGAAGCTGACTCAAATGCAAGAAAAAGTGAGAGATGGGGTTTGAAGGTTTAAGGATCAGCATCAAAAGCTCCCACAGAGACCTGTCCACATTAGCAAGCAATCCATACCTTGGCAGTGATGTTGCACACTGAGAGGGCTTCAGGGTGAGATGGCCATTTATTCCAATACATTTCCCTCACCATTCCAGACTAAATGCCAAGTCTTAAGAGAATAGCAGGTACATATTATGTGTAGGTGATTATAAAACTAGTAGGCTCAAAATTGCATCCACTCAGAAAAGGTTTTATACAGTATCTAGGTAGCCTGCACTGGATATCACCTCTGTCTCTCCTTTTCTTCAATGAAAATATTCTCTATAAATTATACTAGCTTTTGCATGCTTTTCATTCCTATGAGTTGATTTGTAAACCAACCATGCAAGACATAAAGATTTATCAATATCAATACACTGCATGATAAGCACACTGGTTTGTAGAAAATGTTACCTACACTTAGGTATGCAGTTTTCATTCTTTTAAATTCTAGTCTTGAACTAAGAATGACAAGAATCATCAATGAGAAAAATACATGTATATTTTTAGCATATTCATGTTTATATTTCATGTAACCCTGCTACTTGGCAATATTTTGTTGCTGGATATGTCAGAAAATTATATGTGATTTTTCATTCTTACTTTTAGTCCTACCTACTTTCTCTTCATTACTACTCTCTCCTTTCACTAAAAGCATATTTTTGTTTCTTTTTTTAATAGATGAGAAGAAAAATTGCCATGTGGTAATTCATGGAGAATATTCTTCGAAATGGTGAATTGTATATGTATGAAACAGTCATACCTCCAGATTCATGGGATTTGGGTCTTGTGAGGGTCCCCCGGAACATTAAATCTGTGAATTCGAGTTGGACATTAAAATAGCAAATTATTGTCATAAATATGTGTTGCAACTTTTCAACACTACAAAATCCCAAGACCCTTTACGGTGGCGGGGAGCATCAGAGTTTTTTCCCTTTAGCAGCAGTGGCTACCACAGGTAGGAGTGCTTTGCCTGAGGCTATGCATGCTGGCAAGTCCAGGCTGGCTGCCGTGGCCCAAACGACCAGAATGGGACCCACGCAGTGCCTGTGTGTTACAGTTTAAGACTTCCTCAATCCTAGCAGAGGCGGGCAGCCGGCTGGGGTCTGCCGCCGCAGTGGGCTGCTGTGACAGTGCAGGAGCACCCGGTCCGGTGGAACTATACACAGCCCCTAGAATCAGTGAGGAAGGATGACAGAAAAAGATTCCATGAATCACTGAGGTCATGAATATGAAAGAGTGAATTACCAAGGTATGACTATAATTATTTTTTTCCTCACAAGTTTCAGGAGACTACCCTCATGGAGTCTTGCATAGGGGAGTTAAAATATAATTTTCCTTCTCCTCGTCTTTAACAGGTTCACAGGATATTCCGAGCTGGAAGGGACACACAAGGATCTTCTAATCCAACTCCCAAGCAAACATCCACACAGGGATCAAACACACAACCCCAGAGTCATGGGCACCACACTCTGTCCCTCTGAACTTCCAGTGTTCGTTGTCTAAACCATGTAACTGAAGTCCTCATCCAGTCTTTTCTTAAACACTTCCAGGAATAGTGACTCCACCACCTCCCTGGGCAGACCATTCCACTGAGGGATCACTCTCTCTGTGAAAAAGCTCTTCCTAACATCCAGTCTAAACTTCCCCTGGCACAGCTTAAGGCCATGTCCTCTTGTTCTGGTGCTGGCAGCCTGAGAAGAGATTTATACACACCCAACTGCAATCTCCCTCAGAAAGCAATGAGATCACCTCTGAGCCTCCTCTTCTCCAGGCTGAACAGTCCCAGTTCACACAGTCATTCCCCACAGGGCTTGTTCTCCAGTCCTTTCACCANGCCTGCTATAAATGCAGGGAGAGACTTTCTGCTATGCTTATGTATTTATGCCTGTCTGTGCTTTATCCATTCAGAATTTCCTATTTAGAATTCTTGATTCCTAAATAATGAAACAATGAATTCCAGTTTTAGAAAATGTTGTTTCTATGAGAGGAAAATAAGTTGGTTTTGGTTTGATATCAGAATAACCTGGAGATGGCCCTGGATTTTTTCCTAGATCTACCGAGGATGAGATAAAACAGCCTGACACTGTGATAAGAGGAAAAGTGAGTGACAGGAAAACATAAAAATGGGGGAGGGGCAAGGGGCGGGGGGTCACTTATAATTTCATCAGGAAAATTAGAGCTAAACTCCTTTGGCTCAGCAGCCAAAGACAGTAGGTGCCTCCAATTTGGTGTTTCTTCTCTGTTATATGTGCTTCATTAAATAAAACCTTGAAAACATAATAAAATATTTCTCCCATTATTCAATTTTTTTTTAACTTTCCTTGTACATATAGCCAGAATTATTAATCTTATTTATGAATTTTGCTCCCATATGGAACAAAACAAATTTTGACTTTGCAAAAATGTGGTGTCTAACAACAAGATATGACAAAAGCAAGATCAGATGTAACTTAAGTCAAGCCCTCTTTGTATGTATCACTTCAACATTCCAAAGTATGCTCGGTCAATGGAGTATGATATGTCCTGATAAATACTCTCACTTTGTTCCATGTGTACTTCTGATGTCCTTACAGACAATGTTTTTAAAATTAAAAAATAGAGCTTTTCTGTGCAAGCAGAATATTATGCAACAATACCCCAAATGAGAAGACTCGATGAGGAGCTTAGTGACATGGTCTAGCTAGGGGGTGTAGGGCTGGATGATCCTGTGGGTCCCTTCCGGCTTGGAGTGGCCTGCTAGACTGTGAGGGAACTAGGTTTGTGTTTACCGCTCTGGGATGTGCTTTCGGTCTCTGTATGGGTGTTAGATGGTGAGTTGGACTAGATGATCCTTGTGGGTCCCTTCCAACTCATAATATTCTGTGAATCTGTGAATCTGTGAAAAACAACAAATCTTCTGCTAACAAATGAAATCTAACATCGACTCAACAGAAATATTATTATTAATTTTAATGAACCCAGGATTTCTTCCAAAGATTAAAACACTGAATATATGTTTTCATTTTTATGATTCGCCATATACACGCCAGAATCATATCACAGAATCACAGAATATTCTGAGTTGGAAGGGACCCACAAGGATCATCGAGTCCAACCCTTAACACTGTGTCCCTGGCGGGAATATGATACTACAACTTCCCAAAATTTCAAACCAAATAAAATTAGGTTCTAGATGTGTTAGAACAAGTACTACCACATGGGATCTATTTACTCAGTAGGTCCTACTCAGCATTTTAAATCATCTCTGAGGCAAAATTCCACATTATGGGACAATTACTATTACAGGAAATGATGTCCAGAGTATTTGTGATTTCAAGTCACCCAGATTGTGTCACAACAGTTTATTCTTTCTACACTCATCACACCATTCTGCAGAGAAGATCATGAAGACAAAAGCAGAAATACTCAATGCACACTTCGCCTCCGTTTTTAATAACAAAACAAACTGCCCGCAAGAAAACTGCATTTTGAAAGGCATGGAAGGAGCCGGGGTGCA
>WEKX01012642.1:66387-104291 GCA_013390025.1 Pitta sordida
AGACTGTGAGGCATCTAGGTTGGTATTACACTCTTGGTCACTGTACGGGTATTAGATGGTGAGTTGGACTAGATGATCCTTGTGGGTCCCTTCCAACTCATAATTTTCTGTGATTCTGTGATTCTGTGAAAAGGTTCATATGGTCACCCAAATCTTTAAAAGCCTACAGCCACCAAGTTACTCTTCTCAGAGCTTGCATGGCATTTTGAAAGAGACTTTTCACATTTAATAAACCTCCTGCCACAGCAAGCTGGCTGTCTGATGTGTCTCATCAAGAGGTAAAACTCGCACTGAGGAAAGGGATGTGTGGGGGGAGGAGGAATACTAATACTTAAAAGCCCAGTGGAACCTCATAGAAAACACAAATCTAGAAAAACCTAGAAATATAAGCTGGTTTACAATTCAATTACTATTACAACACAAGCATGATGAGAAGAATAAGGTTAAAAGTACACTTCTTAATGTTGAATATACTGTAATAACCTCTTACTTACCACTGGACACACAAATCTTGCAGAAATTATGGGTTCACATGCAAACCTGTAGCCTTTGAGGAACGTTTAAAGCTGTCTGCTTTAGCCAAAATACATTCAAAATTTCATGTGGACAGACCTCTCCCCGGTGAGTGTCTTGAGAAGCTTAAGCATGAATTGTTTCAAAAAATTTCAACTGTTGTAGGCCATAGGGGATGGTTTTTGCAGTATTTTTACAAAATATTGTGTCACAGTGTAACTGTTTGATGTCGGATGCTTTATTGACTTCAGAAGATTAACTTTGGTTCAAAGATACTCTCTGGGACTGAGGAAAAGGCAGTCAATGGAGTAATGTGAGGCACACTAGCAGGGCTAGGTTAGAAGGGTGAACTATCTGGGCTCAATGACATTCGAATAGATTTAACTGTGCAGTTCTGTAGAGCAAGCCATCTTATTATGCCCCGTGGGCTGGTAGCCAGCATGTGAGGAAGGAAATTAATTTCTTGAACAGGGTGACTAAAGGAACTTAAGACAATGGTCTATGTAATAGTTATAAAATAAAGTGTCCTTTGCCCTGTGGGTGTTTGGACAAAAAAATACAGGGGCAATCAACGAGTAGACAAGACTCTCTGGTTCTGTGATTTAGGGGGCTAGAGGACTTTGACTCACTTCCTAAAAGCTGACAAATTTCCTAACAGGCAATGCAGAATGATATGTTGATTATTTTGGTTACTGCTGTTTTCTGTGCTAGTTAAAGGGTGACTGTGGTTAAAGTCTGTTAGAAAATCTAAGTCCTCTCTCAACTTTCAGAAGCTTTGGAAAGTGCATTGTAAATCCAGCACAGCTAAACATTCATGAACTATTACAGAGCGCAGGTGATTTGAAGAAAATCAGTCAGGACTCAAGGCAATTGTTAGCACGCTACAGAAAAGTTTATTTTTGGCCTAAGAGCCAGGGAAAAGAGCCAGCAGTGCCCCCTGCCACTGGCAGGTGCCAAAAGAGGACCGCCCTGAGTTGTCACCCATTCTTAATCCCTTGTCTCATACGTATGCAAATTGCTCCATGAATATTCATCTTTACAGCATTATGTCATTTGCTATGAGTTCTTCAACCAATCAGCTTCAATGTTTTACATTCTTTTCCCCTTGTTTTGGTTAATGTTTGAGTTTGTTTACCTTCACAGCTTGCAAGTCACCCTTAATATTCAAACTTAGCTCTCAGGCCCTCTGAATGATTCTAAAGTCTACCAATCCTTCTAAAATTTAGTAGAAATTCACTAAATTTTCACTAATCCACTAAAATCCCTAAATCTCTATGCCTTTACCTAATACACTAAATTTGTAATTTTCTAAATCTTCAAATCACAGGTATCATCATTAGCCTTGGGAATCATGTGAGAAATGAAATATTGCAGACAGGGAGCCTATGTCCTGAGGATTACTGCCTGCTCAAGACAGCCTCAATACTACATGTGTGTAATGCTTAAGGACCTCTTGAGCATCTAGCCATGCTGTTGCATGACTAAAAATGCCTTTGTTGTTTTATTAACCACTCCTATCTTTAATTTAATTAGTCTCATAGGGCAAGTGCCTCTATAAAATACATTTGTTCATGTTTTCAAGTTGGATATTAAAATACTAAAAAATTCCAAAATAATTATTCATTCCCAGCATCTAATGATTTTATCTATTTTGAATTGTAACCATGTGGGAAAACCCTATTTGCAAAATTTTTCTTACAGTCATGTATTGTGAATAAATGGATTTAGATGAGCTAGATCACATAGGATCTTCACTGCTTGTGAATTTTACATGTAGTTTTTTATTAACACATAGTATTCCTTAAAGATTTGTAAGCATCCAAACTGTATTTTACTTTTTATTTGAATATATTGCTCTTGCTGACGTCACCAACCAGTATGCTCAGAAAGTGTTTTTGTAATAGAACTCTACTCTTCTCATTGCTCTCTTAACACAATATCATACATCATAGCTATACTATACATCCAGTATAGCACATAATACTGTCGTATTGAAAAGAGACAAAGAATAATGTATTCCATCATCATAACATCCATCAAACACATCATACAGTGCAGCACATAACTGAAAAGTATATATACGTATGCCATCACGTAACTCCACTAACTGAGAAGCCCATACTTAGAGGAAAGAATTCTAGATTTAGAAAAATTTATCAGAATTCTATTTGGCTTTACACATAAACTAACTCTCAAACTTTTTATTTATTTTTGTATTCATAACTGTGGTCAAGGTTTATTATATGCAGGTCAGAAGGCAGTTTGATAAATATAGAAATGATTATACATTTTGTACTCCTACTCTGCAACTATGCAAAAATGTTATCAGGCAATTAATTTTTTCATTAAGAAGGCCTTAAATGTCTTTCTATTTTCACTATTAAGATACATGTTCCATAGCAAAAGAAAGTTTTTTCATTGATTGTGCAAAACCAAGCTTGTCTGTTTGTATTTACCTTTTCTTTAATACTTTATTTTCACTTTGAGTCTATCAGAGAAACAAGGACCATCTTGCTAGCGTTGCATGGCAGTAAATACACACACAAACTGAATCTAAAGGTGTTAGTAAGAGAAACCTGTTTCCTTACTGTATGTTTGCCTTGTTCCAAGGCTGTGAAAATTCCTTGCATCTGTACACGCACATGCAGACACATACACACACACACACACGCATGCAAAGCCCCATGCACATGTGCTTATATCTAAGCTCTGCAGTTCTATTGCCATATCACTCCACAATTATCACTAATCCTTAACGTAAATTTCAAGTATTGGCTGGGAGCAGGATGTGCTTTTATGCACCTAAACATCCCAGAGAGGGATATTAAGGTATGACAAATTTATGATGTCCTACAAAACTTGTCACTTGTATCAGCACTGGGACACAAACCAGGTACCTGAGCTCCCAGAGCACAATGCATCTGTCCCACAAACACATCTGTTCTTTGCCATAACAGCCACTATTCTCTGGAGGGGACGAGTTGCTGGGAAGATTAGGTCTATTCAGATCCCTTCTACAGGGACTATATCCAATTTCAATGAAAAGAAGTAGTTCTAAAAAAAATGGCTCTGTACCATGTTAATGGCAAATACCAGAACTTGAACTCTGCTCTAACCTGTCTATAGCATGCTTCACAACTGACTGGCCACCTCTTAGGAAATGATGCTATGCATTCCTGCAGCAGATGTTAGAGCCAGTATTATCACTAATACAACAGCATTTCTAGAGAGATGATGAAAGCATCTCTTTAGAAATTAGTAAGAAAAAAGGTCTCTTAAGGTTTGCGTCTTTCTCCAGTCCAAAATGGAAGACTTTGGAAGCATGCTGAATTTTAATGTTATCTTTTTAGAAAAGTTCGCTATCCCAGATAAACTAATTTATAAATGAATTTAAAACGAAATGGAGAGAAAATGTATCAAGCACACAAACAAAACACCCACAACTCCCCTGCACTTGTATATTGTTAATCATTAATCTTGGTTCATTCCTAAACTGCACTGATTACACCCTGGCTCTGCAACATGACTAAACTCAGATGGCCAAAGTGTCCCATAAGTGCAAAGAATGTACAGTGAATTTGACATCAGCCCCCCAATTGTTACCCTTTTCCTCTCACTTTTTCTGTCAGCACAACCCACAGATTTTGATTTAATTAATGAAGTAAAAACTATTATAATTGTAAAAGAAAGTGGCATTTTTTTAAATACCAACATTCATATTTATTCATTAATTATTCTGTAGATCATTGAATGTCATCCTGTGTCTCTCTTTTGCTGAAACATTATACTTGCTTCTTCTGCGTAAATATATTTCAGCACCTTACTTTTTCTAAGTTATGTTTGCACAAAGGAAAAACAGTGTTCAGGTCTGCTCTGTATTGGAAAGCTAATTTACACAAGAGCTACTGAAAAGCTCCCATTTGACCTGAATCTAATTTGTTGGTCAGAGTACATAGTTCAGGGGGGTTTTGCCATATTTCCTCCTAAATGCACACCTTAAACTCATCGTGATTCCTAATTAGATTAAATATAACACGACATATAATTATTTTCTTTGCATCTGTCCATACATATACATTTCCTCATCAGTGGAGATTCCATTACTTGGCCTTTGAATTTGAAAGTTTTTTAATTAGCAACTTTTTGTTGCTTTTTTTTATATACCACTGTGACTTTGGTTTCCCATAGACACATCCTTTCCTTTGATTTTTGAGGCCTGTGATTTTATGTAGTATTTTCTAAAATAAATATTCCATCAGGAAAAGGTAGTAAATATCAAAGCACAGCACAGAAAATGTCAAAAACTACAGACATTTCTCTGTGTGTGAAATGATCCGTTTGGTTTTCTGCTTATAATCAATAAGAAGAGCATGTGTTCCATTTCTACACTCAGTGTGAAATAGAGCAGATCCCAGAGAACATTTTCTTTATATTTAACAAAAACCTGACATTTTAAGAGAGATGATTCCTAAAGGTTTTATGTATTAGACATTAAGTCTTTTGCATTATCCACCATTCCTGATAGTGTTTTTAACTTCCTTTGAAACACCAGACTTAGATTTGGAACTTTTAATTATGTTTGTGTGTTTCATTGCTCTGAAGGAAGCATGAAAATCAATGGCATCCATGACTTCTGTGCCAGTTTCAAGAGCACTTGAAAGAAGACCATTTAAAAAGCCAACAAATGCCCTCTTTCTCTTTATTCCATCAGTGTCCTCTATTAGAGAAGGAATTGATTTTCTAGTTTAGTAGCTAGTCTGAAATTTAAAAAAAAATCAAAACATTGGCCCAGAGCAAAAGGAGAGTGTGAACACTGTACATTGAAAATTCAAAAATATTCTATGCCATAAGGAAAGGATTACTTGCTTTGTCACTTAAGTATGGTTTAAAATAAAAATTAATTTCACTAACATAAAATCAACTCAAAGAGAAATTTCAAATATAAATACATATTTATGTGCCACATCCAGTTTCTTCTTAAATATTTGGGGGCTGGTCTTTTCTCCTTGGTCTCTGGAGACAGGACGAGAGGTCATAGTCTTAAGCTCCAGCCAGGGAAGTTTAGACTTTATATTAGGAAAAGGTTTTTTACTGAAAGAGTGATCCGGATTTGGAATAGGTTGTCCACAGAGGTGGTTGACTTGCCAACCCTGGAGGTGTTTAAGGGTAGGCTGGATGAGGTGTTGAGTGATATGGTCTAGATGTAGATGCTGGGTTAGTTGGGCTATAGGTTGGACTAGATGATCTTCAAGGTCCTTTCCAGCCTTATCTATACTGTGATATTTAAAAATACCAAAGCTCTTGACTTATAAAAAAGGTGATGCTTACAACACGGACCTTATATTATCAAATACGTAATTTATTAGGAAAGATTTTTATCCGGTTTATGCAATCTAACATATTCAACAAATGCATTGTGGCCTAGTAAAATATTTTGGGTCCCCAGCTTCTTTCTTGCAAAATATAATGGGTTACAATATCACAGCTCAGGCCACTTCTCCAACTGAAATCTTAGTTGAAAGTATAACTGAAAACACTTAAGTTCTATCACTGCAATGCACTTACTAACTCACTCTGAAATAGTGTGAGGATTTCTGATCAGGAAACACAAAGATGAACTTTATGCCACAGTGATAAGGGCTTGGCTACCATTGAATCACTTCTGTGTTGGAAGATGAGAAAGGCAAACAAGCAGCTGAGAGAGGAAACTACTAAAAAATAGTAGAAGAGCCCAGCTACCCACTGCAGCAGCTGATGTTAATAATTCCTTCTAGAAGCAAAGGTTTCTTCCATTATTTTCTAACAGTTTAAAGCAGGGCATAATGCCACACCATTTCTTGCCTCCAGAGCAGCATCAGCAGCCAGATGGGCTTTCCAGGACACTGCTGCAGACCACAGGCATTTTGTTGCTGCCAGCCCTCTCTCTTTGCAGAAACCCACATACCTTGTTTTTGGAGTTGGCTCAGTGTTCATTTCTACTCCCTCTGCTTAGGAAGTGAAAATTAGTAAGTGAGGGGCAAGTAGACAGATAGAAAATGCTAATTTCTTTAAATAAAGCAGCTATTTGCTTCCAAGCAGAGGGCTCAGTCACCTTATAAATGCAAAGTTTTTTACAGTTTCATGACAAATGGTCCCTTCTAATTGACAGGATTTCAGTTCTCCATTTCCCAGCGATTTCAGTTCTCCATTTCCCAGCAAACATGCTTGGCTCCAAATCTCTATCTTCACTTTTAAGTGTACATTTATATTTGTTCCCACCTGTGATGGAACTAGAGTTCATTGCAAAGGACAGTGACTTCCATAAAGCGGAAATATTTCTCAATTTGATCATTTTTATGTTCATTCACAGGTCTTTTCCAGATGGCCTCCAATCCGCAAGACCATGAACAACTTTGCCTTGCAACGTTAAGCATACTATAGCTAAGCAGGCAGTCTTCTTTTCCTGGCAATATCAGACCCAGATGCCTACTTTTCTGACACATTTCCTTAAGTGTTACAACGTGATACTCACTTGCATTAATGAGGTATGTCAGGCATACAAAGCTGCAAGCTTCAGGGCATTTATTGCAGTAATTCTGAAATGTTTTTTCTTGCCAAGGTCCTGTATTTAGATCATGACAATTGCTTTTATGTGAAGAGTAAATCATATCTTCTTTTACCACTCTACTGCTAACTATTCTCTCCTTATTTTCTTTCTGCTGCAAATGTTGCATTGAATCAGCAGAGATTGTTACATTTTCCTGATGTAACCCACTTCTATCTCTTTTATATGTTAATATTTTCAGACCTATGGATATCTATATTACTATGATTCATATACGATAGCATATCATGAATAGTATGTCATGATGACGTCCTCAGTTTTTCTGAAGATTGGATAAATGGGTAGAGTATGTAATCTAACTGCAGAGTCCATAAGCAGGGAGGAATTGGACATTTCTATCTGATTACATACCATGACCCAAAAATGTTCGCCAAATACATCCAGCATTTCAAACATTTTCTGTTTCTAGTGCCGTTGAACATTTGGAGGTATCAGAAATAGTAAATGTATGTGTTGGGCACAGATCCACAGGAAGCACTTAGGGGCATGTAAACAGTTTAAACTGATTCCTGCTGTCTACCAGGAAATCACACTCTTTTATTAAGAACTGTTTCTTCCAAAACTTTTATTTTTCAGTGTGCATTCTTGAATATTTAGTTGCAGACATGCACACAAAAGAGAAAAGTTTAAAAGAAGCAGAAAAACAAAACACCTTTCTCCTACTACATATAAACCAGCTGCTTCTCCATCTGGTGCATTCTGTTTGCTTCATTGTAGTCCCAGTCATATTTACTGGACACCTGACTGTACTGTTGTTCCTGAAAACCCATTTCTTATCATGGAATTATACATGGATTTATCTCCTTATCTGTCTATATTATATTCTGATAGATTATATAGAGTGAAATTGCCACAACTGTGCATGTTTGGTAGATTTGAAAAGGAAGAAGTTTTTTAAGATAACACCTTTTGAAAAAAGTATGACTTCTCAGTTGGTTAACACTGTAATACCACACTGAAATAACTAAGATCATCTTGCAGTGATGTCAACAGTCTGAACTGTAATTATTGACTATGTATGTGCTAAAAGGCATGCATAAGTATATCTGGACATTTACATTCCTGTGTTTGAAAAGAATTATATATAAGGCCAAACCTGTCTGCTATTTCACTGATTATGCTGAGTTTATTTCCCCACACATGCTTGAATTTGACATACTGCAATAAGGCAGACAGGATATACTAGGATAATGTGAAGTCTTCACTTTGTATCTGCAGCTTGAAAGGTTCACCAAAAAATACATTAAATTCAACTAAGGCTGAAGTGAATCTTCAAAAAGAAAACAAACAGAAACCTCTGCAGATAATTGCTGTGTAGATTGCGCACAAGAAATAAAATTAAATATAGGAAGTTAAATCAATTACTCACCATGTAAAAATATTTATTGGTAAATTTTCTGTGGTAAAGTAATCCCTCAGAGAATGGTTGAGATTATTATAAGAAAGTAAAGTTTATCACTGAGTATAAATGTAGATTTGTGTTTATTAGTCTTTATTATACTTTAAAATCCATAGTTATCTAATGAAATCAGCATAAAGGATATATAGATACTCTGATGTCTAGTAACATCCCTCTTTCTAAAAAGGTTAAGTCTCCACAATATGTGATGTCACAGTTTTTTATCTTAAATTTAGCTCCAGAGTTTAGTCTTCAATTATATGAAGTCAGAATTAGGTCCTCAAGATTCGTTTGTGTTCCCATTAAACTAACAGAAAACATTGATATTAGACTAGAGTCAGAGCACAAAGCATCTTTCTTTCTGCTTGGGAACTTATTTTCTCCACTTTTACACTTCTATCATCCTTCCTTTGTAACCCAGCATGCGAAAGTGAAGAGCCTTTCAAAGCAAATCCACAGTCAGGGAGGTTGACAGGTAATACTACAGTTATACCCCCGCATTTGCAAGAAACGGGTCATGTCAGAGGTCTTGCGAAATGCCAAACTTGCAAATACATGCAGGTCATTAGTATGCATGCAGGCCACGCCCTTTGCTCCACCCCCAGCCAATCAGGAGCACTGGGGAGCCTCTTCAACTCCTTCCCATGGGCTTTCGCAGCACAGGGGAGGAAAGAGAAGCGTTTCTGCACCCTCTCTGCCTGGGGAGACCCCCCTGACAATCCCTAGTTTTCTCTTCAGCCATGCTGCCACTTGCACAGCTGCTGACCACGTGTGCTTGCAGCCCAAACCCCGAGCCGCTGCTCTCGCCCCCTCCCCAGCCCCAGTGCTCATGCCCGCCACGTGCCAGTCCCACGCCGTGTGCCGCCCGTCCTGTGCCGTGTGCCGTCCATCCCGTGCCGCCGGTCACACGCCGCCGGTTGCGCCACTGGCCCCGCACTGTGCGCTGGCCCAGCAGCACCATGTGCCGCGGGGGGGTTCAGCTGCAGCAGCAGAGTGAGCATGTCCCACTGGCAGCCGCGGCCAGTCCCACTTTCCTGGGGCACGTCCCTTCCCCACCTGTAGCCATGGAAACAGTAACACACACGTTGGGGGGGGTCAGTTCCCCAGCTGCGCTTAGAGTAACAGGGGACATCGTGACTCCTGGCCCTCCCTGTGGGACCGGGTGGGCGCCGCCACACAGGGAGCTCTGGCACCGCCTCTCAGCGGAGCAGAGGCACTGCTGGGTACGTCAGCCTGGGAAACTCGCAAACGATTGAAACAAAACTGCGAGAAATTCTCCTTGCAAATGGGCGGGGTCGTAATGGAGAGGTTGCAGTGCAGCGGGGATTCACTGTAATTGATTGCTTGCACTATTCATCAGGAGTGAATGATGCAAATACTTACCCTGGAGGTAATGGAGGGATAGTGTGTATCTTAAACAGCCCAAGAAGTGAGCAATAACGTTGAATAGGGGTTAGCTGTTCTGTACCTTATCTTAAGTGTAATTAATTGAAATTTTTTCTCTGCCTTGAACAGTAAGAGCTCTGAGCCCTGCAGTCTCTAAATAAATAAACATGCTGTAAAACACTTTCTAATTTCTTTCCAATTAGTGGGATCAGACAAATATCAGACCTGAACATTTCACTGGAGTGATTTTGTTCAGTTTTGCTGCGCTAAAAATAAAGCAATAATTTATGCAGTTAACCTAAAACTTGATTTAGCTCTAGCTCACATTCCATTTTTAAAGGTGGAAGAGTACTTCATTATACAAATACAGCTGAAAGTTTTAGGTTCATACACCAATAGAAACTAGGCATCACGGATTCTTTTAGGAGTTTTATGTACTTAATCTTGCAATCATAGAAACTTTTTTTTGATAACTGAAATGTTCATGTGTAAAGATTCATAGAATTAAAAAAAAGAACAACCAAAAAACATGAATGTACCCAATGGAAGTTTATTTCCCCAGCATAATACTTGTTATTCTTATTGAAGAATTGTGGATCCAAGAGTAAAAATTAACATTTACCAGGGACTCCTTGTAAAATGTAAAATCTCTTCTCTCAGGCTGCCAGCACCAGAAGAGGTGCAGAAGAGGACATGGCCTTAAGCTGTGCCAAGGGAGGTTTAGACTGGATGTTAAGAAGAGCTTTTTCACAGAGAGAGTGATTCCTCAGTGGAACAGTCTGCCCAGGGAGATGGTGGAGCCACCAACTTTGGAAGTGTTTAAGGAAAGACTGGATGACGAACTCAGTGACATGGTCTAGATAATGGGATGATGGGATGGGGAGTTAGGTTATTAAAAAAAAAATTACATGATTAGCTCAAATAGATAAAACATGGTGTTCATAGCACTAAGGTTGTGGGTTCAATCCCTGTATGGGCATTCACTTAGGAGTTGGACTTGATGATCCTTGTGGGTCCCTTCCAACGTGGAATATTCTGGTGATTCTATGAAAATGGCTGCTCTGGGCCAATGAAAAATACATTCCATAACCTAGGCTTCATAAGATAAATCATTAGCAGATTTTGTAAACTAGTTGCAAGCATATTTATGAGGTTCTATATTCCCTTCTATAGCTTAAAAAAAAATATATTCCACCAATAAACATTTTTTAAAAAATGTTTGAAACTTCTGTTCAAAAGAAAATGCAAGTATTGCAAAAGCTTTTTTAAAGTTAGGCAATAACCCTCTATTTACACTGTTTCTTTTACTTAAAGCCAGGACCGAAATGCTTGTGGTCTATACAAGTGCTTTCAACATTTCACACCTAGCAAAATGGGGTGAGAATGTAAACAACCACATGTAAATTAGTATCATGAACTTACTAGTTTGTATAATTTGCAAGTTTGTTTGAATTTGTTGCTTTGAACTAGAATGGCATAATTTACATTGAAGAAACCCCTCGAAAATATTCATTGCAAAGTGATTCCAATATAGGAAAAAAATACTCCCCCACCTCACATTCTTGTCTTAAATACATTACAATACTCTGTACCTTCTTTTCTTTATCCAGCTGATCTATAAGCTTGAGGGGATTATATTTCTGAAAAGCTGAAAGGAACATTTATGCGTCACCCATAGATCACAAAGTTCACATTGAATGTATATGAAATGATTAATTTCTTGCTCTACAAAATATCACAGCTTTCTTATCATTGTGTTCCTCCTTCTGCATTCCCATTTTTTCTCTCACTGAGATATCTGTACAAGGTTAAAGAGACAAAGTCAAAAAGTACTAACTGGTAGGCAGTCCTCTACCAAACACTTAAAAAAAATCAGTTTTATGCCCAGGTAATTCTGAAACATGAGCAGGCAGTTAGTCCTGTAAGGGGCTTGATCTACAGCTAGTGCAAATCAGTCACTTTACTTGAATACAATTAGACCAACTTCACACCATCTAAGAATATGTTTTGGGATTTAGTTTAGCTAATGCCAGAGCCAAAGAAAGACAACCCTTGATTCTTAAACCCAAGGTCAACTTAGGCAAACAGTAAGTTATTGCTTGCTTTTGTTTGTTTATCATTCACAGTGCTGTTGTTTTATCTTTTTTTAAGGTAGGAAAGATAAGTGCATTAAGGTGTATCTTTCAATCCTTTAAACATTTTATAGGTTTGTGTAGACAACTGATGGTATCTTCAAAGACAATAATAAGAAAATGTACTCCGTAAATTGTATTTTATCCTCATAGACTGAGGATTTCAGTATTGCTTGTAATAGCTGTGGGGAATCATAATGCAGGTATATGAGAATTAGAATTTCTTCATATTTTGCAAACTTTTTATTATGCATGCTATAGGCAAGCTAGAAAAGAGATATGCCAGTGATTAGAAAGGGATATATTATTGCTGCGTTATAATGCACAAACAAGTTTTATATTCTTCTTAATAGAACAAGAAGCTCAAATTTATTTAGTCGCATGATCACTCAGCTCTTAAAGTAAGGCAATAATCATTGATTTACATCAGGCATAAAGAAATTTCCTTGTCACAATTCTTTCTGATACATACTTGTGTAATTCCAATAAAGTATAAGAGTATGTAATAGGGTCATTAAGAATTATTTGCATACATGTGAAAAAAAAAATATGTTTGACTTTACTGCTAACCTCTTCAAAGTGATATCTTCTTATTATCTACCATTAACTACTATGAAATATTCAACAAATATGATTGAACAATTTTTCACTTTATAGAGTTTAAAGATAAAATGTAAATGCATTATACCTAAATGTTATAAGGACATCTATGAGAAAAGGATGCAATCATATCTTTCCTTGCAAAATATCACAGGGTAAAGGAGGTTGTGACAGACTACTGTGATAACCAAAAATTCATCCACTTCTCTGGTTAGTAATAAGGAGGAATCTTCTCCTTTTCCCTAAAATTAGTGAGCAAATGTCCAGGCAGTAAGTTAAATAAATGGAGAACAGTTTGGTTTTTTTAGATTTTAGGCATTCTTCTGAGCTTTATTTGTTCCCATGAAGAAAGCTTCCAGATTTGGGTTACTGTGTATGTATGTATACACATTCTTGTTTATACTCTGTCTTTACTGGGATACTCACATCTGTGAAGAACAGTGAATATTTTCAATGATGTTGTTGTAAATACAGCCTGCAGAAAAAGCACCATAATCTAGTCCTATATTTATAGCCACGCTTCAACACTGCCTCTCCCACCCCAAACTAAGAACCAAAGCAAAACAATTGTCCATTTGAAACTGTTCAGAAAGTTGGAAAATATCTCCAAGATCATCAAGTCCAACCTTTGACTGAAAACCACCATGCCCACTAAATCATGTCACAAAGTGAACCCTTCCAGGATTGGTGACTCCACTTCCCTAGGAAGTCTGTTCTGATGGGTAATGACTCTTTCAGTGAAGAAATTTTTCCTAGTATTCATGTTGACCCTCCCCTTAGCTTAGCTTGAGGTTGTTTTCCCTTGTTTTATTACTAGCTGTCTAGGAGAACAGGCTGACCCCTTACTTTGCCACAACCTCGATTCTATGATTCTACATTTCCTAAGAAATTTTAGTCAAGATTCCTGAAAGGAAAATTAATCACTAGACATTTTTATTCCAGAATTTTATTAAACTAAATGCTCACTTCTGAATGTTATTATTGATTAGAGAGGCTGAATTTAAAAGCTAATCATTGTGTATTTATTATTCTGCTTCATTGGGAAGATTATGTAGAAAGCACAAATTTAAAATTATGAGAAATCAGAAAAAGTGATAATGTTGGAAACTATACTGAGATTCTTTTAAATATACCTAGGTAGTCAATTTTATAAATTACAGCCCACAAAGGCTAAAACACTTCCACATCATAAATAAATGCCTCCTAGAAAAACAGAGAACATATTAAATGCATATATTCTAGTTTTTAAAGAAAACAAAACAGAATAATATAATGTATAATTTTGATATTACATTTGTACAATTTTGATACGAAGCTTACTGCTATTGTTTCAAATAACCCAGCTATTGTATATGTAAATGGCATATAAAATGCACTCCAGTTAGTTTCTAAGAGTGGCTAAAACACTCTCCCTAGTTGCAAAATATACACTTAAAAAGAAACATATGCTTTGGAGATTTTTTCTCGCAATGATTTTACTTCACGTTGTGCTTGGTGCTTGCTATCATTTCTTAGTTCAGTTGATGACATCTCTGTTGTTTGATGCACTGCAATTGAATAAGTATGAATGTGGAGAATTTAATGATTATTCTGATGCTAATTGGCTCTTAGTGGTGAAACTGAAGAGAACAGACTATGAATTAGACCAACAAAATTGCAAATACCTCACTGCATTTCGACCCCTGCATTACGACCTCATTTGCAAGAAATTTTTCTAGCAAATCTGCCTCAGTGATTCAAGGAGCTTCCCAGCTGATGCATGCGCAGTGCCTCTGCTTCGCTGAGGGGTGGCGCTGGTGCTCCCTGTGGGGTGGGACTGGCTTGGCCCTGCGAGGAGAGCGTGTGGTGCCTCTCACTCCTGTAGCATTTATCGTCCCGCAGTGCTGTGTCCCGGTCCCTGCCCCGCTCCTGTGTGTCTCCATGCTCGGTCCCAACAGTGGAAGGCTCACACCACGGTATGCCCCAGGCGGCCGCTGAGACCCAGCGCAGCACTGCCACAAGGCATGCCATCCTCTGTTACTCTAAGCCCAACTGGGGGACTGACCCCTGCCAGGCGCATGTTACTGTTTCCATGGCTACAGGCAGGGAAGGCAATGCAGTCTGTACTCGGGGACTGCACACGTGGCGCATCCGGTGATGACGTAGCCCCACGGAAAATGCCTCGTGAAAGTGGGGCTGGGCTGGCCGTGGTGGCGATGGGGGAAGTGCTGTGTGCTGAGACGGAGCAGTGGCAAGACGTGCCCACAAGTTAAGGTTTTCCATGCTCCAAGACCACCAACGTGAGCCCCAGGGCACCCCTTCCCCGCTGTGGCCTGGAGCTTCCCCACTGCAGAGGCAGTGCAAGCATGAGCAGTGGTCGCATCCCGGCAGCGGCTGCAGAAGCGGCATCTTGGCCGAGGAGAAACCCAGGGATTCTCCAGGGTTTCTCCCCAGACAGAGAGGGCTCAGAAACACTTCCCTTTGCTCCCCTGTGCTGTGAAAGCCCGAAAGCCCATGGGGAGGAGTGGGAAACGCTTCCCAGTGCTCCTAATTGTCTGGGGGTGAAGCAATGGGTGTGGCCTGTATGCATATTAATGACTTGCATATGTTTGCAAATTAGACGTTTTGTGAGACCTTGACAAGACCCATTCTTCACGAAGGGTGAGGTATTACTCTATTATGAAGAAAATTGCTTGACAGTTACAGTAATAAGCACTTCTAAAATATATTTTGGTCTGGTAAAGCTGTGTTCATGCTATTTTAATTAATAATACTCATATCTACAATTTTATTACATAATATCCATGTGCTTATTATACAGGTTGAAAAAGGGTTGAAGTTCCTTAAACAATAGGACAACTTAAACAGAATAAGAAAAAGGCATCAGAAATGCTCAGACTGCAATGATTTTATTAGCTCTTCTATTTCTTTTCAAAGTCGCTTCAGTTACTTTATCCTGCATTGGAAATAGTATTTAAATTAATTGGATGGATGGAGTGTGGTGCCCGTGGTTCCACGCCTGTGGGTCTGGGAGTTGGACTAGATGATCCTGTGGGTCACTTCCAACTCGGAGTAACCTGTGAAACCTGTGAATTCAGCTATCTTTGCATGGAAGATGATGTGAATGACTATGTGAGCTTTTCAGCTTTCAAGCATACTGACAATAACAAAGACCAGGAAAACTGGTAATATCTTAATAATGACAGATCTGTTTCTGTAACCAATATCTGAACATTGCATCATTTCAAAAGAGCACTCCTTCTTAGCCTGTCTTGCAGATGAGCAGTGAAAGAGTAAGAGAGGCGTTATACCAAAGGAGAGACACACACACTATATTATACCTCAGATTCTTGGTATTTCAGGTAAAATTGTCTTTTATTCTGTTTCAGAAGAAGCTAAATTGGCATAGCATATGGTCTTGAGTTATAAAGAAGTATATGGGAAATCTTTTATAGAACATCTTTTTAAAACTAAGATATTTATATGCCACAATTACTGAACCAGAGTCCAGCTCAGTTTTGCTGTATTTCCTCCTATAATCTGGGAAATTTCAAAGGACATGATGATAAATTATAAAGCTCTAAGGCTAAGTCTAAATAAGAGTTACTGGCAAAGGCCATGTTGATGTTACCTGACATTAAGATGAACATATGCAGAAGTGATGACAATAAAAGCTTTTTTTATCACAAGGCTAACTTCACACCGTTAACAGTCCTGAAATTTGACTGCCTTAGATAACATACAGCATCTGGATAACTTATTATTCAGGGTATGGATTTTGCTTCTGGACCTAATTTGTGTTTTACTCCACCACATTCATTTGGAGACACCGGTGGAAATCAAACTCTTATCTTTACAGATATTTTCCAATGCTTCTGTAATAAGGGTGTTTATTATTTTCAAATAAAAAATTGACACGATTACAGCAATGGATCTAATTTTATTTCCAGAGATAAATTTTAGAATAAATCATCATTAAAATACATGATTTAAAGGAAGTATTTTATTCCACTGTTCTGTGGACCTAATAAGGCATATATTTTGCAGTTTTATTGGAATTTCTTTCAAAGCAGCTTTAACTCTGCACTGGTGTCTACCTAGAGGACCCCAAAAGTGAAGAAAAAACCAAAATAATGAAAATACAGAAATGCTTTAAATTCTGGTGCAGTTCAAACACATCTATGTCTGTATTTCCTGTCTCAAAATGTTTTTACCTGCGCTAAACTTGTTTTCTGCCAGTGTTAAAGAAATTAATATGATACAAAGAGTTAAGTAAAATATATGTCTTAAAGCCTAATTCAGTTTCCTAAATTACACAGAATACTACCGTACTATTTCAAGAAATATCAGACTGTGTATTGTCATGGGAGTATTAGGAGAATTAGTTTCCTCCATTTTCAACACAGATTATACAAACCTAATTGGAATAAATATTATTCTTAAACTAAGTTCATTACAAGATTTGTCATGGGCAGAAGAAAGGTGGGCAGAAGAAAGGTAAGCAGAAGAAAATAGGCAGACAGTATGCCTCTCTGAAAACATAGATTTAATTTATTTTTGCATAATGTACATATATACATATCATTTAATCTATGTTGATGTTGTGTTTGTATGTAGTAACAGGAATCCAAGTTGTATAAAGATTTACCCATCAGGTAATCAGGTCATCAGGTTACTCTTCACATGGTGTATTCATCTGTGCAGGTGAAATGTTCAATCAAGATTTCTGTCTTGAACAATAATTGAAAACCATGATATATCTTTCACATGAAGTACGTGACTCACTCTTGTTAACAGTGTAATGATATCTAAAAATGATAACACTCTGAAGAACTACCGTATTTTTTGGGTTTGCACAAAAAGTGCAAGTTTATACAACAGTTTGTGATCTTTCTCCAACTATTTTTACATGATTTGATAAATCACTGGATCACTGTAGGTGATATATTTATTGTATATACAGAAGGAATCAAGAAATAATTTTAGCTATTTTCAGTATGTTAAAAGTAATTTTAAGATTCTTCTTAAAATGTGTCAATAATAATCTAAGATTTTATATTTAAGATCTTGATGACAGAACTAGCTGTCTTGAAATACAGGAAATATATTTTTAAAACACTATTTAAAAACAAATCCAAAATCACTATTCATTTTATTTTGATACCTGCCTAGGAGGTTAGGATACAAAAAGCAGACAAGAATTTTATTTTTCTCCCTGCTAGGTACAACTGCAATATTTTAGAACTGCACACTTTCCTTTTAGAACCAACATTTCAACTCTGTCAGTACACAGAACTCTGAAAGCAGTGAAAGAATTTAAAAAAAAGAAAGGAAGCTGGACAGCTGTTATTTTTAGTTTAGGGTATTATAGTTTATAAAGAGAACTCCCAGAGAAGAATGCAATGTTTATGTGCACACTCCTTACAGATGATAGTCATTAAAGAGAGGCTTCGTGGTTAACCCCTGTCAAAGGGAATCTATGGATTCTGTTAGGAAAGAGAATTATATACTACCACAATTTGTAGGAAAGTTTTATTTTTAAAATATTGGATACATGGTTATGAAGAGAGATGTTTGAGGACAGTAGAAGTGAAGTGCCAATTTGTTCTTGCTCCTCCTGAAATCAGTAGATGTAATAAGTCCGTCTGATTTAAAGAGGAAAATCTAGTTTAGAAAACTTTAAGCCAAAAGCAGACATAATTTTCTAATTTTATGTACAATTTACAATATGTTTCCATAGCAGGAATTTAAGATTTTTTTTTACTAAATTCAATTAATTTTATATGTTGTACAGCAGCTTCTCTAGGTCAGAAAGATATTTTGGTAAATATCTGATATTTGACTACCATAATTCTAGTAGGGCATGCTTTGTATCAACAGCTTAATAAATTATTCCATAATAGAAGCCAAATCAGAAATATATAATAATTTAAGACTGTAGAATAATAATTACTACTGTCTCAATTTATTCATAATATTACAAAAAAGCCCCTGTTTTCCTTCTCTATTTGAACAAATTTAGTTCCTGAAGAAGAAATAAAATAAAATCACAGAATCACAGAATCATAGAATCACAGAATCAGTAAGGTTGGAAAAGACCTTAGAGATCATCAAGTCCAACCTATCACCTATTACCTAANCCAGGATACCATTAGCTTTTCTGGCCACCTGGGCACACTGCTGCCTCATGTTAAGTTTTCTATCAACCAGCACTCCCAGGTTGATAGATGAATGACAGAATTGTGAAAATAACTACCTTTAGGGTTTTCATGAAAATTTTACTTTCCAGCAGTCATATAGCCTTTCTGCTACTTTAATTAGGATGAACCAATATGAAACACTTTGCACTGCATTCCACATATTATTGCATGTTGATACACCTCCCTCAGAAGACTGAACACATAGGTAACCTTGATTAGGCTTTAATAAGCTTTAAAGAGAAAGAAGCTGATATATGAAGCTTAAGCTCTTCTTATGTCTTAAGAAGGACAATTAGGACTACGTTTCAAAAAGATATTTTAAAAAGTCATGTAATAAATTGTAATGTGGTAGAAAGTAACTTTTGCAGGCAAAATGAAAAGGTATAAAAATATATATGAGCACAAATCCAACTATTTGGTCGGAACAAATTGCATTTGATATTGCAGAACTGCAGAACTAATTCATGAGCAGAATTTCTAAACAGGATACTCCTAAAGTAAAACTGAGATTCTGCTGTTTAAATTTACTTGAATATCTCTGAAGAATCATGTAAAGATCTGGGATTCTAATCAGCGGATTACATTCTAAAAAGCTCCTAAGTTAATTGTCCCATCCACATTGAAATCAATAGCAATCAATGCTGGGTCTGTACAAAAGACTCAACCTTATTTAAGCAAGTCTTCCCTTTAGGGGTTTGCTTGTCTATTTGAATCCAGGAATGGATAAATTTCCCAGTGAAATGCATGGCAGCTCATCCAATAAAGTCTACACATCTCCAGAAATACAGATTCCCACACAGGTCTGACTAGGCCAAGCACAGACACAGAAGTCTGAATATTTGTATTTGCCAAGCGCCTGAAGTTCTGTTTCTCAGTACACAGAACTTCATCCCTGATGCTTCATTGTCAATAGACAAGTGACTCAACAAGGATCCATCTCAGAGGTGACCTCATTGCTGTTTACAACTACCTGCGGGGAGGTTGCTGCCAGGTGGGTGTGGACCTCTTCTTTCAGGCTGACGACACCAGAACGAGAGGGCATGGCCTCAAGCTACGCCAGGGGAGGTTTAGACTGAATGTTAGGAAGAGGTTTTTCACAGAGAGAGTGATCCCTCATGGAATGGACTGCCCAGGGAGATGGTGCAGTTGCCGTCCCTGGAGGTGTTTAAGAGAAGACTTGAGGAGCTTAGTGACATGGTCTAGCTGGGGGGTGTAGGGCTGGATGGTCCTGTGGGTCTCTCCTGGCTCGGAGTGGCCTGTGCACCTCTGAGGGAACTAGGTTTATATTTACCACTCTTGGATGTGCGTTCGGTCTCTGTACGGGCGTTAGATGGTGAGTTGGACTAGATGATCCTTGTGGGTCCCTTCCAACTCATAATATTCTGTGATTCTGTGGTCTTCTAGGCACTTTATATCTTCAAGTGCTCATTCTATTTGGCCTATGCAAACACTTCCTATCACATGTATATGAAACCAGGATTCATAAAAAACCTCTTTCTCCCTAGTTTTTTCTGGTACATGAGTCTAAGTGCTCATGAAATACCGTGGAGTTTCTCACCCAAGGCCTGTCTCCCTGAAGATAAAACCCTAGTTATTTTGTAAGACTGCCTAAACGACAAGTTATTTAAAAAAAACAAGGGGAAAATCTTTTCATCTTTTTGAACCTGTTTCACCAGGCAAAAATATATTTAATTCCTCAATTGTGATGTAGTGGGAAAGAGGGATTGCAACTATGACATTTGTCATGGTTTGGGTTTTTTGTTTAATTCTGGCAGCAAGGGGGTTAATAGCTTCTGCCTGGGCCTCCGTCGCTGCTATGGAGATCAAGGTCACGAGCAGAAGGAGATAGAGGCACCTCTGTGAACAATATATTTGAGAAAGGGCAAAAAAAGTTAGTAACAAGATGTAGTTTGCCAGAACAGGGCCTGTGTGGAGAAGCTGAAATCTATGAAGGCACGACTAGGCCGGCCAGAGAAGGGGCAGGGAGGATTCCAGACATCCCGCTGCTGCTTGTGGAATGGACCACGGTGAAAGCAGACTATCTGTCTACAAACCTGTGGAATAGAGAGAGAGGAAGCAGTGATGCAGAATCCACCTGAGGCCACGACTGAAGATGGAGAATCACGCTGCAACAGCTGCAGATGCTTTAAGAGCCCAGAAACACAGAGCCGGAGCTGAGCTCGGCAAAGATCCTTTAGACAGACATTTTGTGACAGAATTGCATTGTGGTAGGATCTGATCTATGTACTTTGGAATGGGCTCATAATGACGCAGTAAAAAGCCAGTACTTAAAAAACTGCATCCTGTGCTATGACTCATGGGCAACAGAGAATGGAAGAGCTGTCGTCCCTGGGTCGAGATCTCACTTGGGAAGGGGTCATGAAAGACTTTTCCTCTCGTGAGAGAGAGAGAGAGCACTTTATGGAAGGGCAAAGAGATGGTTCCTACGCTAAATCTGGTCAGAAATACCAATTTGCCTGGTTTTACTCCATTCCTGTTCCCCCATTGTCTCCTAGTCGAAAAAAGGGAATATGAGATCTGTTGTAAGAGAAGGAGGGGTGGGGAGAAAAGGTTGCCTTTAAAATGATGCTTCTCACATTAAGCCCTGGTCTTGTTAGTTAGTAAATAAAATCCTTTATATTCCTCACTTGTAGCTTGCCTTGGTTTGCCTGTGATAAGTTTTTTTCCAGTTTTTTTCCTCCGGGAGAGGTTGTGGGTGAATCTCTGGCATCCAGACAGAGTCAAACCACAACACACATTATAATATAGATCAATTGTGGGATTCAATTTTTTTTACTCAATCAATTTGGGGAATAGTCTTCCATCTGATTCTGCGTTCTGTGTGCATGCCTTGTCCTTCAGGCAATAAACTCCATCTCAGCTGTGATTTCATTGTGAATATCAAATTGGTCAGTACAGAAGTTCAATTCTTTCAGCAAAAATGTGGGGTATTCAGAAATCTATTGAATTCAGGAGTTCTGTAGGTAGTATATTTTTATTTCAGTAATGAAATTAGACATTCCCAAACCCACATCAATCACTCTTCTTTCACTCATGATAACACTATAGTTTGTGAACAGACACTATGAACTTAACGACTGAAATAAATTGGGACTGAAAACCAAAGAACCTTTGCAAAAAAGTAACCAGATGCCTTTTAATCAGTTTTTATTGACTTTTAATCACTGAAGAAAAGTCTAAAACTGCAGATTGTATCTACACTTAAACATGACATGTTTCTCAGAAAAATCTAGTTAGTGCAACATACAGTAGTTCTAAAACTGGAAGCAGTATATCTCCATTGATGTGATGTTGAACCCTGTATACTTATGTGAACGAGGTATAACATGATGCTGCATTCTGCCAAGCTCCCATTCTGATAACTTGTATCAAAACCACACATCTTTGTGCAAGAGACTATCTTGAGTGTGATCACATGGTCCACACAGGACAGCAAGGGAATCCAACCCATACAGCTTAGGTTTAGGAAAGGCAGGTCCTACTTGACCAGTATGATCTTTACTGACCAGGTGACCTGTCTAGTGAGTGAGGGAAGGGCTGTGAATTATGTTTACCTGGATATCAGTAAAGCATTTTATACTGTTTTCCACAGCTTTCTCCTTGTTCATAGTGCACAGAGAAGTTGGTAGTCCACAGTCTGGACAGGTACACTCTTCATTGGGTTAAAAACCAGCCAGATGGTTGGGTCCAGCATGGTGGTGAATGGTGTTGCACCCAGCTGGAGGTCTTTCATGAGTGGGTCTCTCCAGGGCTCAATAATGGAGCCAGTCCTGTTCAATATCTTTACTGATGACCTGGATGAGGGAACTGATTGCATACTCAGTAAGCTTGCAGATAACACTAAGTTAGGTGGAAATATTGATCTGATGGAGGATAGGAAGGTTCTGCAGGGACATCTGGACAGGCTGGATCCATGGGCCAACAGCAGTGATATGAGATTCAGCAAGGCAAAATGCTGAATTCTGAACTTAGGTCACAAAACCTCAATGATAGGAGGAAGAATGGCTGGAAAGCAGCTGAATGGAAGAGGACGTGAGGATACTGGTTGACAATCAGCTGAACATGAGCCAGCAGTGTGCCTGAGTGGCCAAGAAGACCAATGGCCTCTTTCTTGTATCAGAAATAGCATGGCCAGCAGAACTAGGGAAGCAATTATCCTGTACACAGCACTGGCGAGATCACACCTGGAGTCCTCTAACAAGTTCTGGGCCCCTCACTGCAAGAAAGACATTGAGGGGCTGGACTGTGTCCAGAGAAGGGCAACGAATCTGGTGGGGGGTCTAGAGAGTAAGTCCTATGAGGAGCTTCTAATGGAGTTGGGGTTATTTAGCCTGGAGAAAAGGAGGCTAAAGACAGACCACTCCCTACAATTACCTGAAATGAAGATGTAACCAGGTGGGGTTTGGCTTCTTGTCCCAAGCAGCTAATGACAGGACAAGAGGAAATGGTCTCAGACTATACCAGAGCATGTTCAGGTAGACCAGAAGGAATTACTTCACTGAAAGGGTTGTCAAGCATCGGAATGGGACGCCCAGGGAAGTGGTGAAGTCACCTTCCTTGGAAGTAAAAAGTTGGACTTGATGACCTTGGAGGTCTTTTCCAACCTTAATGATTCTATGATTCTATTCTATCATCTCCAAGTACCTAGTACAGCATTTTAGCCTGAATGTGTACGGTATTTTACTGTGTGAACTTAGCTGAGATAGTTTTGGTGCAGCATGGCAAAATGTGATGTAGAAATTCAATGAACCCTTGAATTTTGCATGGTGTCAGGTCTCCCTAACTCCTGCGAAGCTGGTTTTCAACAAAGATAAGCAGTTCATAAATATGCAAATAAGCCCTGCCCATTGCCTTGCCCTCCTCAGCCTTGGAGCCCTGCAGGAGCATTTCTAGGACTGCCTCATGCCTTGTGCTGGCTCAGGAGAGCGAAGGGAATGGCTTTTGCCCCTTCCTGGCCAGGGAGTCCTGGGATTCTTGGCTTTTGCTGCCCTTGTTCCAAGCCCAGAAACCCTGCAGAAGCTGGTGCTGCTGGGAGCCCCAGAGCCAGTGACTGTCACCCCAGCAGAGCCAAGAGGGGCTGTGCTCAGTGGCCTTGCCAGGATGGGACAAGACAGCTCAGCTTGGACTTGTTGGCCCTGCAGCTCTTCTGCAGAGCTGAGCCAAGCAGGCAGGGGAGGCAGTTCCCAGGAGTGGAATTGTTTCAATGGTTTTATTTATACAGTCTGACAAACCCAGCACAGCTCGGCGAGGCAGTCCAAGAGACCATTCGCTCACCTGCGGATGCAGGCTCCATGGACACTGGGAAGACCCCAGTTCCCACAGCACCATAGCTACGCTTGGTCCTGCTGGCAGGTGGCGAGCAGCGGGTGGCTAGAGAAGTGACTATTGCCATGGTAACACTTGCAAGCCGCTGGCACTGTGTTTCCACTCACTCACGAGTGCTGGCACTGGTCATGAGCTGTGGCTTGTGAGCTGCCTGTGCAGCACTGCCCAGTGCTATGGCTGCAATGGGGCTGGGTGGAGAGCAGTGGGNCTGAGATAGTTTTGGTGCAGCATGGCAAAATGTGATGTAGAAATTCAATGAACCCTTGAATTTTGCATGGTGTCAGGTCTCCCTAACTCCTGCGAAGCTGGTTTTCAGCAAAGATAAGCAGTTCATAAATATGCAAATAAGCCCTGCCCATTGCCTTGCCCTCCTCAGCCTTGGAGCCCTGCAGGAGCATTTCTAGGACTGCCTCATGCCTTGTGCTGGCTCAGGAGAGCGAAGGGAATGGCTTTTGCCCCTTCCTGGCCAGGGAGTCCTGGGATTCTTGGCTTTTGCTGCCCTTGTTCCAAGCCCAGAAACCCTGCAGAAGCTGGTGCTGCTGGGAGCCCCAGAGCCAGTGACTGTCACCCCAGCAGAGCCAAGAGGGGCTGTGCTCAGTGGCCTTGCCAGGATGGGACAAGACAGCTCAGCTTGGACTTGTTGGCCCTGCAGCTCTTCTGCAGAGCTGAGCCAAGCAGGCAGGGGAGGCAGTTCCCAGGAGTGGAATTGTTTCAATGGTTTTATTTATACAGTCTGACAAACCCAGCACAGCTCGGCGAGGCAGTCCAAGAGACCATTCGCTCACCTGCGGATGCAGGCTCCATGGACACTGGGAAGACCCCAGTTCCCACAGCACCATAGCTACGCTTGGTCCTGCTGGCAGGTGGCGAGCAGCGGGTGGCTAGAGAAGTGACTATTGCCATGGTAACACTTGCAAGCCGCTGGCACTGTGTTTCCACTCACTCACGAGTGCTGGCACTGGTCATGAGCTGTGGCTTGTGAGCTGCCTGTGCAGCACTGCCCAGTGCTATGGCTGCAATGGGGCTGGGTGGAGAGCAGTGGGAAGCTAGAGAAGTGGCCATTGCTGTGGCAACACTTGTGAGCTGCTGGCATTGTGCTTCTGCTCACTCACAAGTGCCAGTACTGGTGCTCCCCTGCTGCTTTGTGAGCCACCAAGGCTGCACTGCCCAGTGCCATGGCTGCAATGGGTGTGGGTGGCAAGCAGTGGGCAGCTAGAGAAGTGGCGGTTGCTGTGACAATGTTTGCAAGCCTCCAGCGCTACACTCCGGTCGTAACCACTGCTTTTCGGGCTATGATCCCACCATCACCACCACTTTTTGGACTACGTACACCCAGTACCACTGCGCACCTGGCACCTCCACAGCACCTGGCATCTCCGCCCTGGAGCTGGGAGTCATGCAGGCGCAGCGGTGCTGCTCCATTTGCAGTGTATAAGGGACAGGGGGACTGCCGCCACGCCTCTGGAGCTGGGAGCTGCACAATTGCAGTGGGACTGCTCCATTTGCAGTGCATAAGGGGCAAGAGTACTGACACCATCCACCTGGAACCTCAGGGGCCAACCATGGCACTTCATGCTGTGGTGAGCAGGGTGGGGCCAACACACCACCAGAGGGAGGTGGTGTGATGAGTGGGCTCATTTGCATATTTATGACTGTCTGTATTTGTGGGTCACTCTGTGCATGCCCAGCCGTGAGTATGCCATGAGGAATAGGGCCATCTCTGTGGAAAAGCCCCCCACAATGAACTGAACCTGCGAGAGAAGAACCACGATGTACTGAGGGTTTACTGTATCCTGCTGTAAATAAGCAGAAGGTGAAGTGGCGAGCTGCTGGGCAAGTCACTGCTGGTGTTCCTGAGCAGGTTCTACATTAAGTCTTTTCACTTTTAAGGATCACAGTAAGTTAAACAAAGTAAATATGCAATGGGTTTCAATATAAGTAGTGTTATACCTTTGCATATATGGTTGAAACAGGCCCAGATCCTCAGTTATTACAGGTGGATCTCAGTGGAGCAATATTACCTTGGAGTTGACTAGATTTTCCTTTGAAGTATACTTGGTTTTGGTTTGATTGGTTGGAGCTATTTTGTCCAGATGGGGTAGGGGGATTTTTGTTTGTTTGGGAAGAGGGAGGGGATGTTTTATTTTTTGTTTTGGTTTGTTGAGTGATTTTTTTATTATTATTTTGGGTGTTTTTTCTTGTTGATTTGGTGGGGGGGGTGGTTGTTTTTTTGTGTAGGGGTGTCTTTTGTTTGTTTGGGGATTTTTTGTTTGTTTGTTTGCTTGTCTTTTTTTGGGGGGAGGGGGGTCAAGACTAGTCTTTCTTATTGCTTTTTCCCATAATCTGTGTGTTTATTATCTTTAGTCTGCCTATCTGCCCAAACTTCTCTTTACCTATTCAGCTATGTTTGGGCATTACATGTAGTTGCAGGATGTGAATTGTCTTAATATTTAAACCTTAAAAGGTAATAATCCCATTTTGCAATACTTTGTTTAGGTCTCATTTAAAATCAGCAAGAGACATGTTAGACTGGAAAAAAAACTTAATAAGAACAGACTTAATAACATATAACCATATGAAAGGTTAGTAGGGCAGGGAAGATACGAACAGAGAATGAACTCACTTTCACTGCTCTATTCAAATATAAATTGTATGCCTAAGCTAAAATGATGAACAAAGACGTGAAGAGGGAAGAAAAAGGAAAGTATTTAAAGTTTGTTGAGACAGACGTCTCTGATAACTTTGTATGTACAACTTATGATTCATAATCTAAATATACAAAATACCTGTATTGCATCAATTCCTCCTTACATTAAATAAGGAAATGCAGAAAGATGAGAAGGACAGGCTCAGGACAAAACAATCATCAATTACAAATTCAGTACTGCATTACATGTTGTTGCTGTTCAAAACAAAAGGATTCTTTCAAATCCTTTCTGCAGTTTCAAAAAGGCTTTTAACTGTACTATCACTGTCAGAAAAATCATGTATTTTTCTTGCTAACTGGAAGATGCAACTTTATAACTAAATTAATAATCTACTGTGAAAAAAATGATCCAGAGTAGTGTCTAAAAGCATTTGTTAGGANCCTTCCCTTCCCTTCCCTTCCCCCCTCCCAGTTTTTTTTTCTCTTTGTCTTGCCTGTTTTTCGTCAGGTAGTGGGCCCCTTTGAGTCCCGGGGACAGGGAGGATGGGTGGAAGTGTGGCTGTGCCCATCTACAGACCGGGCAGCAGGCACCTGTCCATGGACCGGGTAGCAGCATGGCTCGGCGGCCCCGCGCCCCTGGGAAGGGGGAGTNGATACGAACAGAGAATGAACTCACTTTCACTGCTCTATTCAAATATAAATTGTATGCCTAAGCTAAAATGATGAACAAAGACGTGAAGAGGGAAGAAAAAGGAAAGTATTTAAAGTTTGTTGAGACAGACGTCTCTGATAACTTTGTATGTACAACTTATGATTCATAATCTAAATATACAAAATACCTGTATTGCATCAATTCCTCCTTACATTAAATAAGGAAATGCAGAAAGATGAGAAGGACAGGCTCAGGACAAAACAATCATCAATTACAAATTCAGTACTGCATTACATGTTGTTGCTGTTCAAAACAAAAGGATTCTTTCAAATCCTTTCTGCAGTTTCAAAAAGGCTTTTAACTGTACTATCACTGTCAGAAAAATCATGTATTTTTCTTGCTAACTGGAAGATGCAACTTTATAACTAAATTAATAATCTACTGTGAAAAAATGATCCAGAGTAGTGTCTAAAAGCATTTGTTAGGACAGTCTTTCATTCTGTGGTTGTACATGCTCAGGGCACAGTTTTTGACAAGGACAAATGGAAGATTGCATTTTGATGTCCAAATATAACTACAAAAACTAGAGAGAAAAATCTGCAATGTCATTTTTTTCAATATATCACAGTGCTCTGTAGTGGGAAAAAGCTGCTGTTAAAATAGTAAGATGCAGATGAGAGTGCATACCATACAACCTCTTAGAAATGGAACAACAGCAGGGAATTTGAAAAGTTAAAATTAGCTAAGAAATGTTGAAGAAAATCTTCTTCCCCATAGAAAGCACCTGATGAAAAGGAGATATCTGTCTTTGTTATGGGGAGAGCCTTATTGTAAAATGTTTTTCCTTTTTACCAGACAGACAAATANGACCGGGCAGCAGGCACCTGTCCATGGACCGGGTAGCAGCATGGCTCGGCGGCCCCGCGCCCATGGAAAGGGGAAGTGCAGACCTGGTGTGTGGTGCCACCTCAGTGCTGCTGCCTTCCCGGGCAGTGCAGCTCAACTGTCTCATGCACGTGCAGAGTAGTGCCCCAGCAGGGATGGCATGGTGAGCACTGTGGTGGGTTGGGCCGGTGCTGGGGCTGGTGCTGCACTGCCCGCATCTCCCGCTGCAGGTGCCCTTGTCCTGCGGAGTGCAGGCCAGCCCTGCTGCTGCTGTCTGCCCACAGATTTACGAACAAGCATGAATGGATCTCTGTGGAGCATTGGAACAGCGGAAGTCAGTGATTTTGCATGGGAAGCATTGGGAGACGTTGTTTGCTGTTGTCTTCTAGAGGTTGGGAACAGGGCACCATGTTAAGCACATGACTGGGGAGGAAAATAAAGCCCGCGCTCCTGAGCAGAAATGGGGCGGGCCCAGGGGCTGGGGCAGGCTGAGTAATTGCCAATAAGAAGGTGCGATGACATGAAAACATGCCCACGAGGCGTGGACCTTGGTGAGGGGTTTGTTTGGGGATCACAGCCCCGCCCCGTGCCCCGCTTGTGGATTGCTCAAAATAAGGCCATCTCCTTTGCTCCTCAGATCTCCACCATTGCCATCTTGGTCCAGCCCACGTGGTCCGGGCCCTCCAGCTCACTGCAGCGTCTCCCCTGTGAACCACTGGATCTTCTACAGGTGCCCCAGATGGATCTCTGGCCGTCACCCCTCACTGGTTTGTCTACCCTGAACCCTATTCCCCTGCCCCTGGAGTCCTGGCGAGGCCCCCAGTCCCCTTTGAACTCCTAGCAGTCCCTCCTTTCCCTACCTTCCTCCCCCCCACCCCGGAAAAGCCCAGAACCAAATCTAGGCTTTTTTCTGGGTTTTTTGGGGTTTTTTGTGGCCCCACACTGGTTTTATTTCTGCTACCTGCAATCATCATTGCTATCAAGGGACCGTTTGTATTTTCCTGTTCCATTGCTATTAGTACTGTTATTGTTGTTATCTCAAAATAAATATAAATATATATATATATATAGGGTCTCCTTTACCACCGTAGCACGGGTCTGGTCCCCCCTTCACAAAGCCGTCTGTCCACGCAGAATGGCAGCTCATTAATAGGCAAATTTGCCTTGCACCCTCACACAGTCCCCCCCAGAACTCCAGCACTGTTTTGGCACTGCTCTGCTGTGTGCTGGTGTTTGTGTCGGTATTTCCTGGTGCCTGCGGCCACCCCATGCCAGGAAAAACCCCTTTTCCGCTCACTCGGCTGAGGACATGGGTGCGGGGAGCCACCCGTGCCACTGTCCTGGTGTCTCTCCAAGTGGGTAGACCTGGTCTCTCTATACTCGGGGTAGACGTCTACCCCAAGAAAGTCTTGGATAGTACATCTAACCTGAGAGTGTGTAAATTTTTAATAAATGCATGAAGCCTTCTCACTCAGCGCACGCCTGTCTTGGGCAGCCCCGTGCCGACTAGGCTCAGGCTCAGGCTCGGGCGGCCCCTCACCGGCTCGGCTTGGGCTTGATCAATCTGATCTCCTTTTATGAACTGGTGACTCGCCTGGTTGATGACAAAAAGGCCATGGATGTTGTGTACTTGGATCTTAGCAAAGCCTTTGACACAGTGTCCCATGAGATGCTTCAGGAGAAGCTCTCAGAGAGTGGATTGGATAGGAACATTCTGTGCTGGATTAGGAACCGGTTGGATGGACAAGGAGAGCGATGGTAAATGGTGCCACATCCAGCTGGCGGCCAGTCACTAGTGGAGTCCCACAATGATCAGTGCTTGGCCTGGTACTGTTTAATGTCTTTATTGATGATATGGATGGAGGAATTGAGACCACCATTAGCAAGTTTGTAGATGATACCAAGCTGGGGGCAAATGTTGAACTGCCAGAGGGTAGAAGGGCCCTTCCGAGGGACCTTGATAGGCTAGAGAAATGGGCAGATTCTAATAGTATAAAATTTAACAAGTCCAAGGGCCAAGTTCTTCAATTTGGACACGACAATCCTATGCACTGATACTGACTGGGGGATGAGTGGCTGAAGAGTGGTGAAATGGAGAGTGATTTAGGAGTAATGGTTGACAGAAAACTTCATATGAGCCAGCAGTGTTCCCAAGGTAGCTAAGAGGGCCAGTGGCATCCTGGCCTGTATCAGGAACAGTGTGGTCAGTCGGACTAGGGAAGTTATTCCTCCCCTATACTTGGCACTGGTCAGACCACATCTTGAGTACTGTGTCCAGTTCTGGGCTCCCCACAACTTTAAGAAGGATGTTGAACTGCTTGAAAGGGTCCAGAGAAGGTTGACAAGGATGGTGAAAGTATTGGAGTCCTTCCTATGGGGACTGTCGCTCCCCTATGGGGAGCGACTGCGTGAACTGGGACTGTTCAGCCTGGAGAAGAGGAGGCTCAGAGGTGACATCATTGCTGTTTATAGCTACCAGAAGGTAGGTTGCAGTTGGGCGTGTGTAAATCTCTTCTCTCAGGCTGCCAGCACCAGAACAAGAGGACATGGCCTTAAGCTACACCAGGGGAGGTTTAGATTGGATGTTAGAAAGAGCTTTTTCACAGAGAGAGTGATCTCTCAGAGGAATGGTCTACCCAGGAAGGTGGTGGAGTCACCATCCCTGGAGGTGTTTAAGAAAAGACTGGATGAGGAAGTCAGTGACATGGTCTAGATAGTGGGAGGCTCAGATAGATGGAGCATGGTGCCCATGACTCTGGGGTTGTGGGTTTGATCTCTGGGTGGGCATTCACCTGGGAGTTGGACTAGATAATCCTTGTGGGTGTCTTCCAGCTCGGAAGATCCTGTGATCCTGTGAACATGCCTTACACCTTTCCATCATGATGCACTTTATCTACTCTAAGGAATTTCACTAGTTTCACTTTTGGAACATAAAGAAATCCACAAAGCATTATGTATCTATATAGCTCTTTACTTAAATATACATATATATTTAAATATATAGTAAAAGATTTGTGTGAAGCATTTCTGGTAATCACATATCAACTAGTAGAGGAGGAGACACAACTAAAAGTAACAAAGATTACTCCCTGCACTTTTAATACTGAGGAATCATGTGGTTTGATGACAATGGAGAAATGGGAGAACTATACTGGAAAACTAAGATTATTAATTAGGCTGGGTATTTAAAAAATGGGCAAGGGATTGACTACTCATCCAAGTTTTGAAGGACCTGAGCCATGCAGCTTTGCATGGATTTCAGTAGTGGAAAATATTCCCCTTTAGGATCTGTAGGTCTTTTCATGCAGCTCAGGTGCTGAAGAATATGAAACAGAATTAACATGTCCTTCCCCAAATTTCTATGGTTTTTCTCTTCTGATGTCCCTAACCAACTTTGAACGTGGGGAAGCAGGTTCTCATCAGATGCATTGTAGACAGATATCGTCTTTGAAGTCCTGTTACCACACAACAATCCCTTCCTTACTCACTACAATTTGAGGAGATCAACATGGCAAGCATGGAAGATCTTGAGCACTGGAAAGGGTGCAGGTAAAAAGAGCAGAAGACAGACCCAGGTGATATACATGCTTTACAAAATACCCATTAAATAAAATAACATTTTTAAAAAAACCCTAATATAAAGCCAGATTTTCAAAAAGTTTAGGAATCTGAACTGAATGAAAAAGTAGATAAAGTTCATCTAAAATTCGTGAAAACTAGAAAAAAACTGAAATCAAAACCAATAAGCAAACAAAAAAAACCCTTATTCAACCTTTTGTAAACAAGATGAGATCAAGAGACTGTAAACTTTTGATATTATAAACATGAGCTACAAATCAATGGCCAAATTATTGGCATGTTGCTCATCTTGGAAATTAATTTTATTCTACTGTTCAGCACAATTAAATATTTTCCTTTAAGACATCAGTGGAAAGGAATGGGAGTTATTTGCTTTTTTTTCCTCCCCCTCTCAATGACATCTCTTCAGTAGCAGGCAGGAATTTGCCCTCTGTTTTCAGTTTGTATAACATCATACTGTGCTTAAGTAACCTACAGGGTGAAATTCAACCTGATGTTTCCTCAGTTCCTTCAGGAAAATACAGCTATATTTTCCTTAGCAAGTTACTCTTCTGAGGTGTGATATAACATCTGAAATACAGTATTTTAAGGATCAAAGGAAATGTCACCCATGGGGTACTGTGAGGCAGAAAAATACAGAAACCACAGCTCCTCGAAGAGGAGCAAAGTTTAGATAAAGATACAACAAACCCAACAATGCACCTTGAGAAAAGTCGAGCAAACACAAAAGGGTCATGCTCCACTTACAATCCTACGAACTACTCCCAGCAAAATCCTTTGAACAACAATAACTTAATCTACTTTTCTAAATACTCAGTGTATTACCTTCTTTAGACAGTGGGGTATAAAGAAGGTATGCTTTTTCTCTTGAGACTTTTTTTCTTTTCTCTCTATATTATTTCTATCCAATATGGAAATTCTGTTTCAAAGTTAAATTCAATAGGGAGGAGTAATTAAACAAATTTCTAAAAGGATTATGTCATTCCACATATGTCTCAAAACACAGGCACATAGGGCAGTCCTAGAAAGTAAAGATGGAAATCAAACTATAAACAAAAAAATTACAGAAGATTTGGGACTACTTGTGTTAAAACTACTTTGCAAGCAGTACATAGCTGCTACAAATGGTTGTTTTTTTCACAGCAAGGGATGTATCTGGTCAATGTATCATTACTTTGCTTCTATGTTATCCAATAATGAAACCTAACTTCCACAATTGTATCCCTTATTCAGAGGTACAGTGTGTGGATCTCTAGCCTTAAAATGGTTGACATAAGCAGAATCTGTTAACAAATCTGCTTGGTCAGTTTTCTATTCACAATAGTTCCTTAGGTCATGTGGTGCCTTCTTTATTGTCTTGCAGGGTGATTTGCATTTATTTTAAACAAGAGTATAATAATAAACAATAGTCAATAATTGAGAGCAAATGTAGTTGCACCTACTAGTTATTTTTAAATGCAAAAATCAGGTATGTTTGAACTAATTTGTATTTTGAAGACTTGTTACATGGATTCCAATTACACCTTTTTACCTAAGGAGAAAGAATATATTGTCTCATATTTGGGAAATATTTATTCCTACTTAGAATTAAACTAAGTAAGAATAGATGGAAATGCTACAGATCTTACTATTTGCACAAGGGAAGCATGACTAAGATGCATTTTTCCCTTTAGAGATCCTATACTTGGTTGAATTGCTCTCAAGATACTATGAAGTCTGTGCTACTCAGTGACACTCTTCACTCTATAAAATCTTCCTTCTAATTAAGCTATATATAAACAACTGAATACAGACAGGTTTTCCTGCTTTCAACTCTATGAAGTTAATAATTCATTGGCTGTATGCACATTAATTTACCTAGAACTTAATGGAATTTTCCTACACAGATTCAGTTGATACTCATATTTGCAGAGCAGCACTGAAACTCCATTCACATTCCATATATTCTTGCCTGGTGAAAAAATGGTTGCACATGCATGTGATTGCCTCCTTGGATCCTTTTCAAAGCCTTCTTTAGGAATCTGAATACGCCCTTCTGTGGGAAAAACTGCAGAAACAAAAAAAGAAATGAAAAACTCTCTAAGAGCATCCTTCCTCACAGAAGTTACTCAGAACCTGATTGAGGGCTTCATATACAAGGGATCCTAAAAGAGAAGGAAGGGTCAAAGCCCCAGCATTAAAACAGTTTCGTTTCACCTTTCGATGCACCTCCTACAACTTACAACTATTGGTGTAGAAAGAGTAAAGCACAGAGAGGGAGGAAATGCAGTTCTGGGAAAGATGTTTTAAATGGGAATTCCACCCTGGAGGGAGCCTGGCAGAAAGGTTATCTAAGTTGTACTATTTTTCTGCTTTGATCCCTGCTGGGAAAATACACACCTTTCACTTTCTCAATGTCTGCTGTCCAGAGAAATTGAAATGCATCTACAGCTACAAAAGAATTGTGTGTATATATACATACATGCACAGGAACATACTCAAATAGACTGAGAGCATAAATCAGCAGACACTTACAGTGATTCATTCACTGTGAAATCATACTCTGCTGTATCAATGTGTTACTGCTCTGTGACCAAAGGTAAATTTCACTCATTACAGATGATTAATATCTATTGTATTTGGTAGAACTTTCTCAAAGAGTAATTGAAAAAAAAAATTGTATATTATGCATGAATGGTATTGTAAACATCACAGACTGTATTGTCACAGGTATCTTTTAAAAATTATCTAAGAATTACAGCTTTTTGGACACAGTGGAAGAAGTCAAAGCATTTGATGGTTATATAAAAATTTTCATTTTAAAAGTAGGCTTATTTTCTGCTTCCTTTTATACCTAGATCAAAGAAGTTTGTGATGTGCCTCATGATTCTAAGTAATATTATGTCTGTCTCCAAGGTCTTCATATATCCCAAAGGAATTGGCAATATACATCAATTGCTATATAACCGTACAGTATAATAAACGGATCTTGTTGTATCAGCCATTATAAATTATTGTTCTGCATGTTTTACTGATTGGTATGAGAACATCTGTACTGACTTACAAATGATGGTCAGAGAAGTGCATTTAGGTTCTACCTGCTTATGAACTGAATTACTGAAAAGCCCTGGAAGAGTGCCTTTTAGATCTTACATAGTAAAAATAACTATGAAGAGGTCAGATAGAGCATGCTTTAACCTCTTTCCTGATGCTTCAGCTGTAGGTTTCTGTAGTCTTGCATTTGGAAGGAATAAAGAAAAAACAAACTGTTCATTGTTATTAATAATTTACAGTGAAGTAACTATCCCACATTTGCCTGAGCTAAATCTATCCAATGTGTGATTAGTTAGATGTGAGGATCAAAGATGCATGTTCCTTCTGATGTAATATTTTATAGTATATTTTTAAATGTTCTGTTTTTTCTTTTTGTGCCATCAAAGAATAATAGAATGGCATGTGATGTGATCACAGATGTTTACACTGAGTTGATACAACACATGCAGAGGTTGAAGCTAAACAAGAAATTTTGTGCTAATATATTCCTTATGTAATTTACAGAAAATTCTGGTAAAGACCATTCAGAAGGACATACATTTATTTCTGTGGACTTAGCTCATGGGTTAGGATTGCCAAGGACATTTAAATTACTAAGCTGCTCAGCATAAAAATTAAATTAAAAATTGCATATTCATGAAATTTCTGTGGGGTTTTTGGTTCGTTAAGTTTTGTTTGGTTGGGGTTTTTTTGTTTGTGTGGGGTTTTGTTTGTTCTTTTGGGGTTTTGCCATGGAATCTAAAACAGTACAACATTATTACTTTCCCATCTTTTTAATATCTAGGAAAAGGCATACTGGTTCAAGTCGTTCTCATTATATGCCTGGAATATGACTACAGAAAATCCCTTCATGGGACTTATTGCTTTGCAGGCCTTAGGGGATGTTTGGGAGGGCAGATGATCCTGGGACTATATGGTTTAAGAACAGTCTCCTTCTACTTTAGTTACCAACACAAGAATATAAGAATCGTCAAAATGGATTCATCTGGCCCAGTATCCTGTGATTTAACTGTGACGAACAGAGATGTCTAGGGAAGAAAATTAATATCAGGCAACAGCTGAACAGGTGGGCCCAGCAATTTGTGATCAACAGCACAAAGTCCAGTGTGGCAAGTCAGTGGTAAGTCAGTGTATACCCCAGAGGTAAATACTGGGGCAGTGCTCTTTAGCACATTCATCAGTGTCATTCATCAAGGTCACTCCTCAGGTGAGGAGAAGCTGAGAGCTACAACTGCTCTGCCTGGAAAAGAGAAGGCTTAGCAGGGTTCTTATCAATGTGTATAAATGTCATGAGAGGACAAGGAGATGAGGGAGCCTAAGTCTTCAAGTGGCACCCACTGACAGAACAAAAGGCAGTGGGCACAAATTAAAACACCTGAAGTGCCCTCTGAACATGAGAAACATTTTTTAACTGTGAGGATCATCAAACATTGGCACAGGATGCCCAGAGAATTCAGTCTCCATACTTGAATATGCAGTTATTCAAAGCATAACTGCACACAATCCTGGACAACCAGATGCAGCTGACCCTGCCTGAGCAGAAGGGTTAGACACGTTGATCTCACATCCCCTTCAACCACACAGAGACTCTGTGGGATCCTGTGACAACAGAAGTGCCTAGGGAAGAATATTAATATAAATTAAGCACATAGAAATATTTCTCCTGAACACTCTATCTTGGGAATTTCTTTAGGGCAGAAATGGTGTTTGGACATTTAATAGAAAAGTCATAAATTTCATAGTTTCCCATAAAATTGTTCTCTCTTTCTTTCACCATTCAAACAATTATTAAATAGTTAGCACTCTGAAAAAGCAATAATTTTAGCCCGTCTGCAGACTCACAAGAATCACTAATTAATTTCAGTCTAATATTTTTAATATCATCCTTGCAATCTGTAAATGTGTTTAGAGTTTAATATAATTTACAGATGTGAATAGATGAATTCAGGAGCAATTCACCATTTGCACTAACTTTTTGAAAGGGGTAAGTGCTCAAAGTACTATGGTACTTTTGGAAACCAAATCCTAATATCTTAGATAAGAGCATGCCAGAGGGCACATAGGAAATCGCACTGATGCTGAAATAGACTGATTTACTTGCGTCCCAAATTTTTGTTAAGCACACTTAATCTACTAAATCTCTTCAGGGTCTTTTATAGTACAGTTAAAGTTTACCAACCTGAAAGATGGCAAATTTTTTTAATGCAAATTTTCTTATTTCCAAAACAATTTCATGGAATCTAAAATATTTCATAGGGATTAATACAGAATAAGTCTTGGGCAGCCATATCTTGCTCAGATGGCAGATGAGGTTTGCTTTTTGCTCTTCATTCTTAACTTTTTTTTCAATAATGTCACCCTTTATATCTTCAGTCCCCAAACCATAAACTGTCAGCATGTTATTATACTGCAAGAGAATATTACAGAATCACAGAATCACAGAATCAGTAAGGTTGGAAAAGACCATAGAGATCATCAAGTCCAACCTATCACCCATTACCTAACCTAGCCAAACCTGTTACCTACCCTCTTACCATCCTGCTATCAACACACCATCCTACCTATAACACACTACCCCAATATCTAGGTCATGCCACCAAGTACATCATCCAACCTTTTCTTAAACACCTCTAGGGACAGTGACTCCACCACCTCCTTGGGCAGCCCATTCCACTGAGAGATCACCCTCTCTGTGAAATAGTTCCTTCTAATGTCCAGTCTAAATCTACCCTGACACAGGTTAAGACTGTGTCCTCTTGTTCTATCACTTGTAGCCAGAGTGAAGAGACCGACACCCAGCTGGCTACACCTCCCTTTCAGGTAGTTGTAGAGAGCGATAAGGTCTCCCCTCAGCCTCCTCTTCTCCAGACTGAACAATCCCAGCTCTCTCAGTCGCTCCTCATAGGGCTTGTGTTCCAGCCCCTTCACCATCCTTGTCGCCCTTCTCTG